>JAMWET010007807.1:112500-147500 GCA_024036415.1 Prochilodus magdalenae | reverse complement strand
GCTAGAACTGGCAGGCCGAAAGTTGAAATCCTTGGCAGAGAGTCCAGTTTAGCCAAGTCACTCTTCAGACTTTACATGACTACACCTCTGTCAGTGCTAGCTAGTGCAAAACATCAAGGACTATCTAGAACATAATGCCTTCATTAATAAATCACATTAGCAGTCAGTGCTAGCTAGTGCAAACTGGTAATGACTATCTAGAACATGATGTCTTCATTAATAAATCACATAAGCTGCCAGTGCTAGCTAGTGCTAAATATCAAGAACTATCTAGAACACAATGCCATCATTAATAAATCACATAAGCTGTCAGTGCTAGCTAGTGCTAAATATCAAGAACTATCTAGAACACAATGCCATCATTAATAAATCACTTAAGCTGTCAGTGCTAGCTAGTGCTAAATATCAATAACTATCTAGAACATAATGTGTTCATTAATAAATCACATAAGCTGTCAGTGCTAGCTAGTGCTAAATGTCGATAACTATCTAGAACATAATGTCTTCATTAATAAATCACATAAGCTGTCAGTGCTAGCTAGTGCTAAATATCAAGAACTATCTAGAACATAATGCCTTCATTAATAAATCACATAAGCTGTCAGTGCTAGCTAGTGCTAAATGTCAATAACTATCTAGAACATAATGCCTTCATTAATTAATTATATAAGCTGTCAGTGCTAGCTAGTGCTAGTGCTATAGCTATCTAGAACATATTGCCTTCATTAACTAAATATAGAAAGTGCTAGCTAGTGTCTAAATGTCATAAATCTAGAATGTAATGTCTTCATTAAAATAAAATGTCAGTACTAGCTAGTGCTAAATGTCAATAACTATCTAGAACATAATGCCTTTATTAATAAATCGCATAAGCTGTCATTGCTAGCTAGTGCTAAATATCAAGAACTATCTAGAACATAATGTCGTCATTAATAAATCACATAAGCTGTCAGTACTAGCTAGTGCTAAATGTCAATAACTATCTAGAACATAATGTGTTCATTAATAAATCACATAAGCTGTCAGTGCTAGCTAGTGCTAAATGTCAATAACTATCTAGAACATAATGTGTTCATTAATAAATCACATAAGCTGTCAGTGCTAGCTAGTGCTAAATGTCAATAACTATCTAGAACATCATGCCTTCGTTAATAAATCGCATAAGCTGTCATTGCTAGCTAGTGCTAAATATCAAGAACTATCTAGAACATGATGTCTTTATTAATAAATCCCATAAGCTGTCAGTGCAAGCTAGTGCTAAATGTCAATAACTATCTAGAACATGATGTCTTCATTAATAAATAACATAAGCTGTCAGTGCTAGCTAGTGCTAAATATGAAGAACTATCTAGAACATAATGTCTTCATTAATAAATTACATTAGCAGTCAGTGCTAGCTAGTGCAAAATGGTAATAACTATCTAGAACACAATGTCTTCATTAATAAATCACATAAGCTGTCAGTGCCAGCTAGTGCTAAATGTCGATAACTATCTAGAACATAATTCCATCATTAATAAATCACATAAGCTGTCAGTGCTAGCTAGTGCTAAATGTCGATAACTATCTAGAACATAATGTGTTCATTAATAAATCACATAAGCTGTCAGTGCCAGCTAGTGCTAAATGTCAATAACTATCTAGAACATAATGCCATCATTAATAAATCACATAAGCTGTCAGTGCTAGCTAGTGCTAAATGTCAATAATTATCTAGAACATAATGTCTTCATTAATAAATTACATTAGCTGTCAGTACTAGCTAGTGCAAAATGGTAATAACTATCTAGAACATGATGTCTTCATTAATAAATCACATAAGCTGTCAGTGCTAGCTAGTGCTAAATGTCAGTAACTATCTAGAACACAATGTCTTCATTAGTAAATTACATTAGCAGTCAGTGCTAGCTAGTGCAAAATGGTAATAACTATCTAGAACATGATGTCTTCATTAATAAATCACATAAGCTGTTGGTGCTAGCTAGTGCTAAATGTCAGTAACTATCTAGAACATAATGTCGTCATTAATAAATCACATAAGCTGTCAGTGCTAGCTAGTGCTAAATGTCAATAACTATCTAGAACATAATGCCTTCATTAATAAATCACATAAGCTGTCAGTGCTAGCTAGTGCTAAATGTCAATAACTATCTAGAACATAATGTGTTCATTAATAAATCACATAAGCTGTCAGTGCTAGCTAGTGCTAAATGTCAATAACTATCTAGAACATGATGTCTTTATTAATAAATCCCATAAGCTGTCAGTGCAAGCTAGTGCTAAATGTCAATAACTATCTAGAACATGATGTCTTCATTAATAAATAACATAAGCTGTCAGTGCTAGCTAGTGCTAAATATGAAGAACTATCTAGAACATAATGTCTTCATTAATAAATTACATTAGCAGTCAGTGCTAGCTAGTGCAAAATGGTAATAACTATCTAGAACACAATGTCTTCATTAATAAATCACATAAGCTGTCAGTGCCAGCTAGTGCCTAAATGTCGATAACTAATAGAATAATTCCATTCATTAATAAATCACATAAGCTGTCAGTGCTAGCTAGTGCTAAATGTCGATAACTATCTAGAACATAATGTGTTCATTAATAAATCACATAAGCTGTCAGTGCCAGCTAGTGCTAAATGTCAATAACTATCTAGAACATAATGCCATCATTAATAAATCACATAAGCTGTCAGTGCTAGCTAGTGCTAAATGTTAATAATTATCTAGAACATAATGTCTTCATTAATAAATTACATTAGCTGTCAGTACTAGCTAGTGCAAAATGGTAATAACTATCTAGAACATGATGTCTTCATTAATAAATCACATAACTGTCATGTAGCTAGTCTAGTGCTAAATGTCAGTAACTATCTAGAACATAATGTCTTTCATTAGTAAATTACATTTTAAGCAGTCAGTGCTAGTTAGTGCTAAATCCCAATAACTATCTAGGACATCATGCCATTTGTTATATAAAATCGCATAAGATATCAGTGCTATATCAGTAAACTATCTAGAAGGCACTAGCATTACGCTCTATTAATGTCAATTAAACTCATGCTAGAACAAATCAATATAACTATTCTAGGACATTAACACTGTTAGTATATCGCTCATCTAAAAGCTGTCAGTGCTAGCTAGTGCAAAATGGTAATAACTATCTAGAACATTATATATCTGTTAATATAGTACCTAAAAGTAGTACCTGTTAGTGTTGGCTAGTGCTAAACACAATAACTATCTATAACATTACAGCTCTGTTAATATATTACATCAGCTGTCAGTCTTAGCTAAAGCTAAATGCCAAGGACTAATCTAGAACGTCTGGAACTTTAATGCACATTAAATATGGTTTTCATATGAAGGGGTTGGCTGTTTCATTTTGATGTTTATATAAACTATAAGTGCTGGTAAGTTTTTGGGGGGGTTTGTGTGTGGAATTGTATTGATACACATGATTTTTAATAAAACTGCGTTATTAAATATTCATACTGTTTGACCTCTGATTGGCTGCTGTAGAGACATGGTGATTGGCTACATGTGTCCTAATTAGCTGTGTGCTTCCCAGATAGCTTCAGCATCATGATTATAGAGAGCTGCTAACTAGCCGTGGCTAACAGTGGTGTGGTATGGTCATCCACAGTCCAGACAAGTGGGGGGCAGTGACGACTGCCTAAGACCACCCTTCCTCAGAAAGTCTTCAGTGTTCAATTGTGTAACGGGCAGCGCTCTGTGTTTGCTATTACCCCGTTCTGCAGACTGGTGACTCACCTAGGCCGTGGAACTTCCCTCAGCTGCGATCAGCAAACCGGTCTGTTGGACACTGGTGACCTTTTCACCCTCATGGAATTGTGTAATAAACATTTCGAGTGATTCAGGCTGATTGGTTTGGTCTGGATGGCTAAAACAGGAACAGTTGTGAGCCTGAGCTCGGAGAAAACCATTATAGGTACATAGTAAGTCCAGTTGAATTTGATTTTAAAGAATCAGCATCCTGTAATGAAGCCTCTGTTTTACCTCCTGTAACGTTATTCAAGTAGACATGCCGTCTTACATCTCGTATCGTTCAGCTGGAGAGCAGTGAGCGTGTGAGGAGTTGGTTATCTGATGGCAAACTTTATGGATGCTCTAAATGATTATTCCATTACATGTATACGACTAAAGAATAAATATGCTTGATGTTCAGGGGCAGTGTAAGGCACTAGCTGATCTGGGGTGAAGCCCAGAGGCCCAGAGTAATTCAATGCTGGAGTAAAAATGGATCTCCAAAACAAGTGTCTCAGAAATGGCTGCCTCATTTAACTTTAATGGAGGTCAATAGAACCAGACGCTGGGCCATTTCTGTTGGTCCATTCCTTGTGAAGTTTTCACACAGTGTAAACGGCTGATCATGTGATCAAATGATGCATAAAGTAAAAGTGGGCAAAAACGAAGAGACATGCTTTTCATTGGACAGAGACGATATTATTGCTATATGCTGTGTTTCCATTATTGCATCACTGCATATACACCAACATCATTATTCTATTATATTAATTACAAAGACAAATTCAACTTTTTGGTGACACGTATCCCTCCAGTTCATAATCTTATTTCTGAGAACTCCATTTCCCAGAGTGCTTTGGGTGATCACGTGACTTCCCATATGTGGCCAGCAGCCGATCCCAGATCCTCTATACCCAAGTACTGTCTGTTCACACCTGTTGCATGACCTATATGAACTGTTTGGTTTGTTTGTATCTTCATGAAATAAAGTTTCCGGCTGTGTTTGAAATGGCACACTACTATACCACACACTGCGCACTACAGTAGTATATACTGCACACTGTATACGTCCCCTGTGTGTGGTATACAGTACAGTAACAAGTTCTGACCTACAGTGTAGTATACTAATACAGTCACATGACCAGTTACCTCACATTTACCTCAGAGCTGTTATTACTGTATCCACTGTTTAGAGCTAGCTGCTGCTAACGCTGCTCAGTTCACCTGAGATACGGTTAGCCTAGCGGTTAGCTCTCCTCAGCTAGTTCACTCTAAAACTGATCCTCTAAAGCGAGTTCATCTTTTATTAATCTTCAGACCTGTATATTTTAACTTTCTGAGGCTCATTCTGATGAACACACACCCCACTACAACCACTACACCCACATTTACCTCAGAGCTGTTATTACTGTATCCACTGTTTAGAGCTAGCTGCTGCTAGCGCTGCTCAGTTCACCTGAACTACGGTTAGCCTAGCTGTTAGCTCCCCTCAGCTATTTCACTCTAAAACTGATCCTCTACAGCGAGTTCATCTTTTATTAATCTTCAGACCTGTATATTTAACTTTCTGAGGCTCATTCTGATGAAAACACACCCCACTACAATCACTACACCCACATTTACCTCAGAGCTGGCTGCGTTTAGCTCCCCAGTGTTACCTGCCGCCATTTTCTCTGGCTGAAGCAGACTGAGAGCTGGTGAGGCCGCTGTACATGATGGGATGCAGTACACCATGAAGATACCTCCCCCTGTATACTAGAAACTCTGAGTGGGGTTTAGTGTGAATGTACGGATTATGGTTTATATTATGGTTAGATATTAGGGTACTGTGGGGTCTTTGGTGAAGCCCACCCCTGTAAGACAAAGGCTTATATCTCATAAGAAGAGAAGCACGCTCATTTACATATCGAACATCCCATTTTACTGTGTGACTGTGTACACTTTCATGACTACTTCTTCACCCTGACTCATCACTAGCACACAGGCGTGAGTAATAATATGGATTGGGTCTCTTAGGTGTAAGCCCACCGTGACACACAGAGCGCAGTAGGTGAGACCCTCTGTCAGGTACAGATGAAGGAGAAGGCATATTATTTCCACCGCAGGGTTCCGGGCTGAAAGGGAGCCAATTCTGTAGGGACAATAGGTGCAGAGAGAGAGACGTTTTGGCTTGGAATGAGATGACGCAGGCCGAGTGCTCCAACCAGGCCTTCGTTTTCCTTCTCCTCGGCTCTCACGTGTATTAAATAAATGGTCCCATGGCACTTTTTAAGCCTGTATGTCATCCTGCCGTGCCGCGTGAGTTATAGCAGCCTAAGCGTCTGATTCCACGTGGTGTGATATTGCCCTGGATTCATACACACTGATGAGGAGTCAGTCCTCCTTCCTGAAGATGGCCAGAGTGATTTAAAAAATGAGGTGGAGGTTATACTGTAAGCAAAGGTACTGGATCACTTACTCGTTGAGTCTGGCCACTTTAGAATAGGTTCTCTAATATCAGTTGGAAGCCAGCGAGAGATGTGTGTTCAGATAAAGCTACATCAGAAGAGGCTCAGCAATCTGTAACACTCATCTTCAAATAAATGTAGGGGTTAAGGTTTAGTGTAAATGTACGGGTCTAGGTTCAGTGTAAATCTAGGGGTCAGGGTTTAGTGTAAATGTAGGGATTAAGGTTTAATGTGTAAAGGTTAGGGGTCAAATGTAGGTTTTTAGTGTAAAATGTATTTAGGGTTTGTGTAAATGCTGGGAAGCTGGGGTTTAGTGTATTTTATTAGTGGGGGTCAGGTTTAGTTTAATGTAGGAGTCAGGGTTTAGTGTAAAATGGGGGTTAGGGGGTTTAGTGTAAATGTATTTTTGTAAATGGGGGTTAGGGTTTTAGTGTAAATGTAGTGTAAGGGTTTTAGTGTAGGGGTCAGGGTTTTTTCCGGTGTAAATGTAGTGTTATTTTTGTGGGGGTTTGGGTTTTAGGGTAAATTAGTGTATTTTAGTGGGAAATTAGGGGTTTTAGTGTAAATTGGAGGGTGTAGGGGGTGTAGGGGTTTACGGTTTAGTGTTAAATGCTGGGTATATTTGGGGGGGGGGGTTTTTTAGTTTTTAGGGGTAGGGGTCAGGGTTTAGTGTATTTTTGGGGGTTAGGGTTTAGTGTATTTTTAGGGGTCAGGGTTTAGTGTATTTTGGGGGGTTAGGGTTTAGTGTAAATTTTGAGGTTTAGTGTAAGGGTTTGGTTAGTGTATTTTAAATGGGGGTTTAGGGTTTAGTGTAAGTGATGTAGGATTAAGGTTTAGTGGTTGCTGGGGTATTGGGGTTTTAGTTAAATGTAGGGGTTGGGGTTTAGTGAAGGGTTTAGTGTATTTTGTTAAAGTAGGGGGTTTTAGTGTAAATGTAGTTTAGGGGTTTAGTGTATTTTTAGGGGGTTTAGTGGTTTAGTGGGGTTTATTTAGATTAGGGGTCAGGGTTTAGTGTATTTTTTGGGGGTTAGGGATTAGTGTAAATGTTTTAGGGTTTAGGTGTAAATTTAGGGGTTTAGGGGGGTTTAGTGTAAAATGTAGGGGTTAGGGGTTTAGTGTAAATGGGGGTTGGAGGTTTAGTGGACAATGTAGGTTAGGGGTTTAGTTAACTTATTATAGTTGAGGGGGGGTTTAGGTATGGGGGTTAGGGTTTAGTGTATTTTTTGGGGGGTTTAGTGTAGGGGGTTTTTAGTGTATTTTTTAGGGGGTTAGGGGGTTAGTGTATTTATTGGTAGGGGTTAGGGTTTAGTGTAAATTTAGTTAGAGGTTTAGTGGAAATTTAGGGGTCCAGGGTTTTTAGTATGTAGGGGTTTTAGTATAATGTAGGGGTTAGGGGGTTTAGTGTAAATGTATGGGGTATAGTGTAAATGTAGGGGCTAGGGTTTAGTGTAATTAGGGGTTAATGTAAATGTAGGGGTTAGAGGTTTAGTGGAAATGTAGGGGTTAGGGGGTTTAGTATAAATGTAGGGGTTAGGGGGTTTAGTGTAAATGTAGGGGTTAGGGGGTTTAGTGTAAATGTAGGGGTTAGGGGGTTTAGTGTAAATGTAGGGGTTATGTAGGGGTCAGGGTTTGAGAACAGAATGTATGCTATATATATATATATATATATATATATATATATATAGCTTATTACTGTCTCTATTAAAACCTTGGGCATGAATAGGTCCTAACGTAGTGATTATAAAGTCTCTATTGTTTGAACTCTGTACTTTATTGTGGGGCCGCAGTCATATACTTTATCATACTGTTTTAATGTGCACCAGACGAACTGGCCTAGAAGAGGTAATAAACCCTGACTCTGCTGGTGTAGCGCTGTGTAAGTGTGTGTGTGAAGGTGGAGTTATCCCCTCCAGTGGAGGGCAGTTTATTAACCTGTGCTCAGAGCTGTGTTTAACACCACATCACATCAGATAATGAGTGCACAGGCCACTGGGACACAAGCTGGCGTGGTCTCGGGTCAGCTGGTCAGTTTAGGTAGATGGTAGGCTTCACTCATTCGGCTCTAATGGCTCAGATTCCCACGAGGGTGTTGCTGACGCACCGTGTGCTCTGTACAGTAAACATATTCATTCTCTATCGATTCGGCATTGAGTTTCCCTGCAGTCTCCTGAGCTACATTACGGGGCTCGTGTGTATCCATCCCTGCCGACTGTTTTCCGAAAGCACACTGCTGACTAAATTGCTCTGTCAATGGTGATTTTTCCACTGGAGATCCGTCTAGGACTTTCCCGGTGTTCGTTAAACTGACCCTGTGTGTCTTCATCCCAGTTTTACTTTAACTGGCCTGAGTTCACCTTATGCAGTAGTGTGCTCCCACTTACTGGCCACTTTATTAGAAACACCTACTCTGCTCCCACTCACTGGCCACTTTATTAGAAACACCTATTTTGGGATTCCACTCCCTGGCCACTTTATTAGAAACAGCTATTAGAAACCTCCTAGTGTGGTGCTTTTAAAAATCACTGGCCACTTCCATTGGAAACACCTAGTTTATGGGAAAAAACACCTGCTCCACTTCCACTGGCCCACTTTATTAGAAACACCTAGTGTGGGCTTCCTCTCAGTGACCAGTTTATTAGAAATACCAACCTTCAACTTCCACAGGTTGGCCACTTTATTAGAAACACCTACCCTCAACGTCCACTGGCTGGCCACTTTATTAGAAACACCTACCCTCAACGTCCACTGGCTGGCCACTTTATTAGAAACACCTACCCTCAACGTCCACTGGCTGGCCACTTTATTGGAAAAAACCCACCTTCAACTTCCACTGGCTGGCCACTTTATTGGAAACACCTAACTTCAACTTCCACTGGCTGGCCATTTTATTAGAAACAAAAACTACCCTCAAGCTGGCCACTGGCTGGCCCACCTACCCCCAACTTTACTGGCGGAAATTAGAACACCTACCCTCAACGTCCACTGGCTGGCCACTTTATCGGAAACACCTACCCTCAACTTCCACTGGCTGGCCCCTTTTAAGACTCTTTCATGCTGGTCAAGCCGTTGCCTGATCGTCCTCCTTCTTTCAGGCAGTGTGGTTTTTTGGCAGGCACACAGAGAGAGAGGCAGAGGGTGAACAAGAGAGAGAGAGAGAGAGAGAGAGAGAGGATTCATGGAAGGGTGGAGTAGATTTGATGAAAGAGACAAGGGGGGAGAAGGAGAGAGTGCAGTGTGTAGTGGGAAGCGGGAAAACAACAAGCTTATCCTTCAGCATCAGCTGTGTGTGGGCGTCCATGACTAAGTACAGCTGGCTCTGACTCCACACACACACACACACACACACACACACACATGCATACACACACACACACACACACACACACACACACATGCATACACACTTCCAGCACAGCCAGCTAATTAAGGGGTCTTCGTCTGGAGACATGAAAAGAGACGTGGCAATTAAAATACAAACAGGCAAACACTTCTGGGGCCGAGCTGAAGAGCGCTGCGGAGATGCTATCAGAACAGTGTCTAACGGCTAATGATCTTTAAATATGACTGATGACTTTATTCCAACATGCTAATGGTGCCAGTGAGCTATAGCTGCCATTGTGAATCCGAAGTGCTAATGCATCACGCTAACCGGTCCCTGTTCAGTCTCAGTCACTCGTATCCACATTAGCATTCTGGGATGAGTTGTATTAACGCAGACCAGGCCGTCCTCTCCAGAGCTGAGGGAGGCACTCATAGCTACATTAGCCACTAAAGCCCATTAATCCCACTGTTGTCTGCAGCTTAGCACGTTAGCGGTGCCTGCTGGAATGGTTTGCTCAGATGCTCTGGTCTCTGTAACTGTATCATTGTGTTAAGTGCCGGTTGGTAAGTAGCAGCTGCTAATTTTCTATTTCGGCGTCGTCTTCAGGAATCAGACACATTACATCACGTTTGGAATTGTGGCTGCTCCTAAACTAGCATTCATCCTGTACGTGTGGCGACGGAGTGACTGCACATAGACAAGCAAAATACAGATCACCACCACGATTCACAGGAGCGCAGCCATGTTCGGGTCGGTCTGGCCCAAACTGTAAAGCATTGATCAGACCTGAGATCAGTCTGAGAACTGCCTGGGTGTGGCTAATGAGCAGCATGATGGACAGCTGCCTGTCTAAAAGTCCTAGACATGCAGACGGACAGATGATCAAACAGACATGTGAAAGCAGGAATGGGTGACGGAACAATGGTGGTGTATGGATAAAGGAATGAAGGGATGAAGAAACAATGTTGGTGTATGGATGAAGGAATGAACGGATGAAGGAGCAATGTTGGTGATGGATAAAGGAATGAACGGGTGAAGGAACAGTGTTGGTGATAGATAAGTGAATAAAGGGATGAAGGAACAGTGTTGGTGTATGGATAAAGGAATGAACCGATGAAAGAACAATGTTGGTATATGGATGAAAGAATGAAGGGATGAAGGAACGATGTTGGTGATAGATAAATGAATGAAGGGATGAAGGAACAATGTTGGTGTATGGATGAAGGAATGAGTGGATGAAAGAACAATGCTGGTGATGGATGAAGGAATGAAAGGATGAAGGAATGATGTTGGTGATGGATGAAGGAATGAAGGGATGAAGGAATGATGTTGGTGTATGTATAAAGGAATGAATGGATGAAGGAACGATGTTGGTGATGGATAAAGGAATGAAGGGATGAAGGAACAGTGTTGGTGATGGATAAAGGAATGAAGGGATGAAGGAACGATGTTGGTGATAGATAAATGAATTAAGGGAATGAAAGGAACAATGTTGGTGTATGGATGAAGGAATGAACAGATGAAGGAACAATGTTGGTGATGGATGAAGGAATGAAAGGATGAAGGAATGATGTTGGTGATGGATGAAGGGATGAAGGAATGATGTTGGTGTATGTATAAAGGAATGAATGGATGAAGGAACGATGTTGGTGATGGATAAAGGAATGAAGGGATGAAGGAACAGTGTTGGTGATGGATAAAGGAATGAAGGGATGAAGGAACGATGTTGGTGATAGATAAATGAATGAAGGGATGAAGGAACAATGTTGGTGTATGGATGAAGGAATGAACAGATGAAGGAACAATGTTGGTGATGGATGAAAGAATGAAAGGATGAAGGAATGATGTTGGTGATGGATGAAGGAATGAAGGGATGAAGGAATGATGTTGGTGTATGTATAAAGGAATGAATGGATGAAGGAACAATGTTGGTGTATGGATGAAGGAATGAACAGATGAAGGAACAATGTTGGTGATGGATGAAGGAATGAAAGGATGAAGGAATGATGTTGGTGATGGATGAAGGAATGAATGGATGAAGGAACGATGTTGGTGATGGATAAAGGAATGAAAGAATGGTTACAGACAGGCGCTCTAGCTTGCTAGTTGGTTAGCTTTAGCTCGCTAAGTTTCTCTGACTCTGAAGCTGTTATGTGTGGGCGGGGCCAGAGACGTCAGGCTTATGATTGGTCAGGGGAATGCTTACAGAAGCCGTACCCCAGATTAGGACCGCCCAGTTTACACGGAGAGGAGAGACATGGAGGAGCATGCTGGTCAGTTTTTGGTCAGGGGAAGAGCTATGACCTGGTACAACGGGCCCTAGAAACCAGCAAGCCGCCGAACACACAGGGCCTGGACCCTCCGTGATGCTGAATCAACCTCCCATGGTGTGCATTAGCACCCAGGTGGGAACTTGGATCAGGACTGCACAGCGTTGGCTCCGTCGAGGCACCCTGAGAACGGCTCCGCAGTGTGAGGTTTGTGTGTTGGGGGCTCTCTTTCCTGGCACCGCCCGTGCACCATTTGCACTGATTACACCGGACATGTTTGCCCCGTGCCTCACAGAGGCTAGTTAGCATCTCTCGTGTTTATTAGAGTGGTTTAAAGTGCCGGAGGCTGCAGGACACAGACCCGGCGGCCGTATGGGGAGGAACCTGATGAACTGTACCAGATGCAAATGTTCCTGGATGATTTGTGTCGTGAGGCAGTGATGCAAATGTGGACAGTCCGCATGGATGGAGTATCTCCTATGAAGAAGTCCTGTAAATCAAACGTCCCGTAGGTCCAACATCAAACCTTTAGAGACCCTCATGTGACCTACTTTGACAGGAAGGGGCCGTTTGGTGTATATGTGATCCAGACACTTGTACCCACGTCCTGTCGTCATCGCGTCCACGGGCTGCCTGGGTGTGACGTTGATGTCGGTGGGTGTTTACTGCCACCACAGTTTCTGTATCTCCAGGTGGCTTTTGGTCTTTCTCAAGGGTCTCGGCATTCGAGTGATCCGTCTCCTCTTCCGCGGCTAATGTGGAAACCCACCACTCGTCAAGGAATTGGGCGGGATGTTGGGTAAAGTGTGGAAGCGAGCGGTCCAGAGCCAGATCTCTGGGCCTTCTGAAATGTGTGGTCTGGGGTTCGCTGTGAGTGTCCTCTGGTGGGATCTGCTCCAGGTGTGGAAGCTATGGGGCCGCGTTTGGAGTTGCGTGATTGGTTCATTTTGTTCCATACACCTGCAGATTCAGCTACTTCCTTCACACTATGGTCTTTGGCCACGCCCACATGCTCAGTCCCTCCTCTTAGCCAATCATTAACATCTGCTCTGGAGCCATTTTCCACACATGGACCGAGACACTCCCTGCACTGTACCACCTCTTCCCAATCTATGGATCCCGTCACTCACACCCCACAGGTATTAATAGCCCCATCGTCCTCGTGTAGCAGCGCCATCTGCAGGAGCCTGAAGGTACTACCGTGTGAGACATGCACGGTGACTCTTTTCTTGTCGGTGCTGAACGTTGTAGGTAACATTTTTCTTTTTTCATTCATTTCTTATCGTTTTTCTGTCTGCCACTCTCATACATCTGCCTGCTCCGGTTCTCCGCACGCTCCACCTAATCTGCGCTGTTCATCTGGTGTTTATCTTTCAGTTTCATAAACATTTCTTTCAGCACAAATTACTAACATGGGGGCGTACAGCTCTCTCTCTCTCTCTCTCTCTCTCTCTCTCTCTCTCTCTCTCTCCCTTTCTCTCTCTCTCTCCTCTCTCTCCCTCTCTCCCTTTCTTTTTCTCTCTCCTCTCTCTCCCTCTCTTTCCCTTTCTCTCTCTCCCTCTCTCTCTCTGCCCCTCTCTCTCTCTCTCTCTCTCTCTCTCTCTCTCTCTCTCTCCCTCTCTCTCTCTCTCTCTCTCTCTCTCTCCGGGAGCTTCTCTCTCTCCTCTCTCTCTCTCTCTCTCCTCTCCAGAACTCTCTCTTTCTCTCTCTCTCTCTCTCTCTCTCTCTCTCTCTCTCCTCTCTCTCTCTCTCTCTCCTCTCTCTCTCTCTCTCTCTCTCTCTCTCTCTCTCTCTCTCTCTCTCTCCCTTTCTCTCTCTCTCTCCTCTCTCTCCCTCTCTCCCTTTCTTTTTCTCTCTCCTCTCTCTCCCTCTTTCCCTCTCTCTCTCTCTCTCTCTCTCTCTCTCTCTCTCTCTCTCTCTCTCTCTCTCTCTCTCTCCCTTTCTCTCTCTCCCTCTCTCTCTCTCCCTCTCCCTCTCTCCCTTACTCTCACTCTCTCCCCCTTTCTCTCTCTCTCTCTCTCTCTCTCTCTCTCTCTCTCCCTTTCTCTCTCTCTCTCCTCTCTCTCCCTCTCTTTCCTTCTCTCTCTCCATCTTTCTCTCTCCATCTTTCTCTCTCTCTCTCTCTCTCTCTCTGTCTTTGTCCCTCTCCATATTCTCATTATTTAATCCTTTACTCCAACTACTCTATTAATTTGACTATCCAAACTAGCTGTCTGGCCTGTACTGTAAGTCCGTACCGGGAAACAGCGCTCAGGTTCCAGTTCCACACTCTGTGTGCGTGTGCGTGTGTGTGTGTGTGTGTGCGTGTGTGTATGTAATGGAGGCTGTGCTATGTAAATATGAGGTTCTGTCAACCGTGTTGCCAAACAGGTGGCATTTTAGCCTGCCAGCCAAACCACAGGCCGGGTTTACATTGCAAACCACCATATCCCTCATAGCATATTCACGGAGCATGCAGGCCGCTCGCAGGCCGCTCGCTCAGCCGTGTTTACAGTGGACCCATTGGCTCTTTGATGCAGACCTTATCTTTCCAGGTAAACTGAAATACTGAGGATCATGTGCCGCTCTTTAAAAGTGACAGAATGTTACAAAGCTCATGTACTTCATAATGCACATACTTCCAGTTCGGAAATCTGCTTGGCCGAGCCGCCATGTTCACCGTATGTACCGCTGATAACTGACCAGTGTATTACTGACGGCATCACGAAAAGTGAGTTGTGCTCTGACTGTACAGCAGCTCATTTGGGGCACCGAATGTACTGATGAAGTAAGAGGCTGGTTTAGCTAAGCTGGTTAGCAAGCTAACAGGCTAAATGGTAGCAAACATGCTAAACAGCTCACTATATAGAGAGCAGGGAGGTGTAGTGCACTATACAGAGAACAGGGAGGTGTAGTGCACTATATAGAGAGCAGGGAGGTGTAGTGCACTATACAGAGAACAGGGAGGTGTAGTGCACTGTATAGAGAGCAGGGAGGTGTAGTGCACTGTATAGAGAGCAGGGAGTTATAGTGCACTGTATAGAGAGCAGGGAGGTGTAGTGCACTATGTAGAGAGCAGGGAGGTGTAGTGCACTGTATAGAGAGCACGAAGGTGTAGTACACTATGTAGAGAGCAGGCAGGTGTAGTGCACTGTATAGAGAGCACGAAGATGTAGTACACTATGTAGAGAGCAGGGAGGTATAGTGCACTGTATAGAGAGCAGAGAGGTGTAGTGCACTGTATAGAGAGCAGGGAGGTGTAGTACACTATGTAGAGAGCAGGGAGGTGTAGTACACTATGTAGAGAGCAGGGAGGTGTAGTGCACTGTATAGAGAGCAGGGAGGTGTAGTGCACTATGTAGAGAGCAGGGAGGTGTAGTGCACTGTATAGAGAGCAGAGAGGTGTAGTGCACTGTATAGAGAGCAGGGAGGTGTAGTACACTATGTAGAGAGCAGGGAGGTGTAGTGCACTGTATAGAGAGCAGGAAAGTGTAGTGCACTGTATAGAGAGCAGGGAGGTATAGTGCACTGTATAGTGAGCAGGGAGGTGTAGTGCACTGTATAGAGAGCAGGGAGGTGTAGTGCACTGTATAGAGAGCAGAGAGGTGTAGTGCACTGTATAGAGAGCAGGGAGGTGTAGTGCACTGTATAGAGAGCAGGGAGGTGTAGTGCACTGTATAGAGAGCAGGAAGGTGTAGTGCACTGTATAGAGAGCAGGGAGGTGTAGTGCACTGTATAGAGAGCAGGGAGGTGTAGTGCACTGTATAGTGAGCAGGGAGGTGTAGTGCACTGTATAGAGAGCAGAGAGGTGTAGTGCACTGTATAGAGAGCAGGGAGGTGTAGTACACTATGTAGAGAGCAGGGAGGTGTAGTGCACTGTATAGAGAGCAGGGAGGTGTAGTGCACTGTATAGAGAGCAGGGAGTTATAGTGCACTGTATAGAGAGCAGGGAGTTATAGTGCACTGTATAGAGAGCAGAGAGGTGTAGTGCACTATGTAGAGAGCAGGGAGGTGTAGTGCACTATATAGAGAACAGGGAGGTGTAGTGCACTGTATAGAGAGCAGGGAGGTGTAGTGCACTATGTAGAGAGCAGGGAGGTGTAGTGCACTATATAGAGAACAGGGAGGTGTAGTGCACTGTATAGAGAGCTCGAAGGTGTAGTACACTATGTAGAGAGCAGGCAGGTGTACTGCACTGTATAGAGAGCACGAAGGTGTAGTACACTATGTAGAGAGCAGGGAGGTGTAGTACACTATGTAGAGAGCAGGGAGGTATAGTGCACTGTATAGAGAGCAGAGAGGTGTAGTACACTATGTAGAGAGCAGGGAGGTGTAGTGCACTGTATAGAGAGCAGAGAGGTGTAGTGCACTGTATAGAGAGCAGAGAGGTGTAGTGCACTGTATAGAGAGCAGGTAGGTATAGAAGGCTGTGTAGGGAGCAGGGAGGTGTAGTGCACTATGTAGAGAGCAGGGAGGTGTAGTGAACTATGTAGAGAGCAGGGAGGTGTAGTGAACTATGTAGAGAGCAGGGAGGTGTAGTGCACTACGTAGAGAGCAGGGAGGTGTAGAAAAAGGGCGCGGCTGGTTTGGTGCTATATGGGACTCATGGTGACACTCATGAATAAAATAATTCATTAGCATAATTCAAATCATCACGCGCCTCAGGCTTTGTCAAGTTGTTGAGTAATCACTAACAGACTTGCTGATGTGGTTCCTGACACTACATGACACACTGTTATCACACACGTACAGCAGATACGTCCAGTCATGGGGCAGGACTGTGATTCGCAAAGCGACATGTCTCTCTCTCTCTCTCTCTCTCTCTCTCTCTCTCTCTCTCTCTCTCTCTCTCTCTCTCCATGTGTGGTTGGGTTGGATGTGTCCATGTTTTGAAGACCATTAAAATGGCACCATGCTAATTATGGCCTGTCGTCCTGCAGTAAAGTGGTGACTCATTGTCTCGTGCTGTAGCACAAAGCAGCAGCCTTTGCTCAGGGAGGCGTGTTCCCTCATAAACCGATAACGGACCGTGTGCATTAGTTTTACCTGGAGACATTCTGGAGTTTGAGTGATTGCTGACGAGATCTGTGATCTTAACCATGTGAGGAGCAAGGGGCATGAATCTGCAGCGTGTGTAGTGTTTACAGTCTGACGGTAATAACCGTGGAGGGATTATAATCCGGTATGAATCTGCAGCGTGTGTAGCGTTCACGGTCTGGCGGTAATAACTGTGGAGTGATTGTAATCCAGTATGAATCTGCAGCGTGTGTAGCGTTTACAGTCTGACGGTAATAACCGTGGAGTGATTGTAATCCAGTATGAATCTGCAGCGTGTGTAGCGTTTACGGTCTGGCGGTAATAACTGTGGAGGGATTACAATCCGGTATGAATCTGCAGCGTGTGTAGCGTTTACGGTCTGACGGTAATAACTGTGGAGGGATTATAATCTAGTATGAATCTGCAGCGTGTGTAGCGTTTACGGTCTGACGGTAATAACTGTGGAGGGATTATAATCCAGTATGAATCTGCAGCGTGTGTAGCGTTTACAGTCTGACGGTAATAACTGTGGAGCGATTATAATCCAGTATGAATCTGCAGCGTGTGTAGCGTTTACAGTCTGACAGTAATAACTGTGGAGGGAATATAATCCAGTATGAATCTGCAGCGTGTGTAGTGTTTACAGTGTGACGGTAATAACTGTGGAGCGATTATAATCCAGTATGAATCTGCAGCGTGTGTAGTGTTTACAGTGTGACGGTAATAACTGTGGAGCGATTATAATCCAGTATGAATCTGCAGCGTGTGTAGTGTTTACAGTCTGACGGTAATAACTGTGGAGGGATTATAATCCAGTATGAATCTGCAGCGTGTGTAGTGTTTACAGTCTGACAGTAATAACTGTGGAGTGATTATAATCCAGTATGAATCTGCAGCGTGTGTAGTGTTTACAGTCTGACAGTAATAACTGTGGAGGGATTATAATCCAGTATGAATCTGCAGCGTGTGTAGTGTTTACAGTCTGACGGTAATAACTGTGGAGGGATTATAATCCAGTATGAATCTGCAGCGTGTGTAGTGTTAGTCCTACAGTCTGACGGTAATAAACTGTGGAGGGATTATAATCCAGTATGATATCTGCAGCGTGTGTATGTGTTGTTACAGTCTGACGGTAATAACTGTGGAGGGATTATAATCCAGTATGAATCTGCAGCGTGTGTAGTGTTTACAGTCTGACGGTAATAACTGTGGAGAGATTATAATCCAGTATGAATCTGCAGCGTGTGTAGTGTTTACAGTCTGACGGTAATAACTGTGGAGGGATTATAATCCAGTATGAATCTGCAGCGTGTGTAGTGTTTACAGTCTGACGGTAATAACTGTGGAGGGAATATAATCCAGTATGAATCTGCAGCGTGTGTAGTGTTTACAGTCTGACGGTAATAACTGTGGAGGGAATATATAATCCAGTATGAATCTGCAGCGTGTGTAGTGTTTACAGTCTGACAGTAATAACTGTGGAGGGATTATAATCCAGTATGAATCTGCAGCGTGTGTAGTGTTTACAGTCTGACGGTAATAACTGTGGAGGGAATATAATCCAGTATGAATCTGCAACGTGTGTAGTGTTTACAGTCTGACGGTAATAACTGTGGAGGGAATATAATCCAGTATGAATCTGCAGCGTGTGTAGTGTTTACAGTCTGACGGTAATAACTGTGGAGTGATTATAATCCAGTATGAATCTGCAGCGTGTGTAGTGTTTACAGTCTGACGGTAATAACTGTGGAGGGATTATAATCCAGTATGAATCTGCAGCGTGTGTAGTGTTTACAGTCTGACAGTAATAACTGTGGGGGGATTGTAATCCAGTATGAATCTGCAGCGTGTGTAGTGTTTACAGTCTGACGGTAATAACTGTGGAGGGATTATAATCCAGTATGAATCTGCAGCGTGTGTAGTGTGTACAGTCTGACAGTAATAACTGTGGAGGGATTATAATCCAGTATGAATCTGCAGCGTGTGTAGTGTTTACAGTCTGACGGTAATAACTGTGGAGGGATTATAATCCAGTATGAATCTGCAGCATGTGTAGCGTTTACAGTCTGACGTTAATAACTGTGGAGGGATTATAATCCAGTATGAATCTGCAGCGCGTGTAGTGTGTAAGATGGCTTGAATCCGGTATGAATCCTCTGTAACTGTGTGAAGCAGGAGTAGTCTCATTAACATTAGTCCTGTTCTAATCTCAGTCTGATGGAATAACAGTACCTGCTAATAGACACGCCGGTTCAGCGAGTTGCTCTTGTTACTGAGTGCGCCCTGTGGCACAACTCTAACCTGAGCTACGACCTATCAGCCCGGTTTCTCTGTACAATTAAACAGATACTTTATCAGTCAGCCAATCAAATCCCACAAATGACGTTCCATAGCCTCCTCTGGGAAGACGAATCCAGCTACAGTTCTGCCGAAGGCTTTGCGTCCCTGTACTTGACATGTAAATCTTTAAAATGTATCATAACGGTACACAGAGGCAAAACCTCAGCGCATTGCCTCGCCGTACACTGTGAGGCAGGCACTGCTAGGCCCATTATAGGGTCCCATAAAACATGAATGGCTTTTGTAAATAATTGATGTTCTTATTAAGGAAGAAAGCCGGAGGGTGGGCAGGAACACTCCGCTGAGGTGCAGCCATATCACAGCGTCAGGCTCAGGGCCAGAATTGTTTTCCTGTAACAACAGGTTTTCAGAAAATATGATGCTCTTTTTTTGGCCTGTCGTTGTAGAACATTCTTCTTTCGGAGCGTCACTCTGTATGAGCAGAGGAAAATTCCTAGAATTCCAATTTGGTCCTAGTTATTGAACAGCAGTGGAGCAAATGCGTGGAGTAAAAGGACTCTCTGATTAAAGTCAGTGCGGGAGAGCTGGTTTCATTTTGGTACGGTTACCGGTAAGTTCCTACCCTCATCATCAAAATACCTGCACCCCGAAGGACTCAGCCGACCGGAATGTATCTTGGTGGGTTTGACATTGTCAGACATGCCGATGATTCAAGTTAGACTGGTGGTGTCCTCCATGAGTCATCCTATTGGTGCCAGCACCATTAGCAGACCACACAGGACTACATGCACACAGACCAAACTGTCATGGAGGGACTCCGAATGGCAGCGGGTCATCTTCAGTGACGAGTCCCGCTTTAGTCTTGGTGGAGACGACCAACGAATCCGTGTGTGGAGGCACCGTGGTCAGCACCAAGATGAACGGTTTGTTGTCACATGTCCAGAAGGCCTGGTGTCACTCCACCTCCACCCCTACCGCACCATCTGCAGGAACTGTGTGAGGATGTTCAAGCTGGATGGGATGGGTTATCACAGGACACCATTAGGAACCTCTACAGCTCCATACCGAGACGTCTGGCGTGTTGGGTTAGCGAACACGGCGGCCCGACGCCATACTGAGAGACAGACTTCTGTATGTGTAGCTCAATAAATATTGATCATATCAGTCTAAATTTATCACCAGTTATTGATCCTGGTCACCTTACCAATAGCAGTGCTGTTTCACTTCAGCCCAGTGGAAGGAGCTATCTCACTTCTGACACCCGTGTAGCATCACTGCCCCTGCAGGCTGAAGGCCCAGCCTCTTGACCTTCCGAAGGCCACTTTCAGCCAGTAGCTGGTCACTACAACATTGTGTTTTGGATGACCATGCTGAAGTTTGCTTTGGGAGCTACGAGGCTAACGCTAACTAACCGCTAATGAAAGGTCATGTTGGCCTACACCGTGAGCTTCACAGAAACTACCATGGCAGACTGGCTGTATTTGGGGTGAGGGGACATGGTGAAATATGTCAGCCATCATTATGATCTGTATTGAATGTGGGTTTTTAGGTTCTTGGTTCTGATGTTCACTCCCGTTCTTGGTTCTGCGTATGTGTGCAGCACAGCCGAAGACAACACAGTGCTTCTTTGCACGACTGGCCTCCGTTAGACGCTAATGTAGTGTGATCCCTTTGGCCTGCGGTGCTGGACCGTACTGACCAGCTCCGGTCCTGCTGCCTCTCTTGTTTGTGCGGTTGCACTGCCAGAGGTTTTAAATGACCTGATGGTGTAATGTGGTTTATTCCCGGGTTCTGATGGTGTACTCCAGGCTGGGTTTGCTGTTGCTGATGGAGCATCACTGCTGCTGAATTGTGTACTGTGGACGGTACAGTCCATCAGGCAGTATTGATTCATTGGGTCCTGGCATTGTTATGGTGCTGAGCAGTGTGACAGTGTATACTGTGGCTGTGATGTCACAAAAAGCAGTTACTGTACAGATGTAGGAAAGGGGGCGTGGTTGGGGGGCGGCGGGACCGGGTCCAAGCCCCCCTTGAGCAAGCCAGAGGTACCGGTGGCGAGGAAAAACTCTCTTGAGTGAGGAAGAACCCTAGAGAGGAACAGTGCAGTGTTGCTCATCCTCTAGTTCTTCATCAGTGGTCACAGAACGCTTTCCCACAGGACACTGTCCCACAGGACACTGCCCACAGGACACTGTCCCACAGGACACTGTCCCACAGGACGCTGCCCACAGGACGCTGCCCACAGGACACAGTCCCACAGGACGCTGCCCACAGGTCGCTGCCCACAGGACGCTGCCCACAGGACACTGTCCCACAGGACGCTGCCCACAGGACGCTGCCCACAGGACACTGTCCCACAGGACGCTGCCCACAGGTCGCTGCCCACAGGACGCTGCCCACAGGACACTGTCCCACAGGACGCTGCCCACAGGTCGCTGCCCACAGGACGCTGCCCACAGGACGCTGTCCCACAGGACACTGTCCCACAGGACGCTGCCCACAGGACACTGTCCCACAGGACGCTGCCCACAGGACACTGTCCCACAGGACGCTGCCCACAGGACACTGTTGGCTCACTAGTTTTGGTTGGTGGACGATTCACAGTCCAGCAGTGACACTGAGGATTCCATCAGCACTGCTGTGTCTGATCCACTCACACCAGCACGACACCTCCCTGCTCTGCTCTGGTGGTCCTGTGGGGGTCCTGACCATTGAAGAACAGGGTAATAAAGTCACTTATGAATCTGAATGAATCCAGCCGGGGTACTATGTATTGATTTATTTGTCTATGGGTTCGTGGTTTAGCGCCCACCCAATCAAAAGGAATCCCGATCAGTGGTCTGGTGGTCTTCCTCCATCACATTGATTGAAGGAGCTGTTGAACCAGGCTCAAAGGTGGAACCCAGCCTCCTCAGGTCAACCCGGATGAGACGAGAAAGACAGAACTAACATTAGAAGAACATCTATTAGATCCAGTCTGATTAGATCCAGTCTGATTAGATCCAGTCTGATTAGGATCCAGTCTGATTAGATCCAGTCTGATTAGATCCAGTCTGATTAGATCCAGTATGATTAGATCCAGTCTGATTAGATCCAGTCTGATTGGTCCAGGACGGAGGAACTGCAGGATGGAGCCGACCCATAGATAGAGTTCATGATCAGAGCCAGACGCTGGACACTGTAGACGTTGTGGTCATGCCAGGTGATGAACTGGAGACACAGGGCAGGAGACCCACGGTGGAGCTGATGCTCAGGTGCCTCTAGCTGCTCTGGGGGTTCCGATGTGATCACTTCGGAGAAATGCCATTCCAGTGCTTAACACAGAAGAGGAAGGGAAAGGGAAAGAGAGAGAGACAGAGACTGATTAGGAGGACTGAGAGGTGGACACTGTAACTTGTATGAATTGAGTGTGTGTAGTCCTGAGAGTCCTGGAGAGGATTCCTCTGCGCTGGTAGCCCCTCAGTGTCATCCATCAGCAATGATCCGCTCATAGAGGAGATAGGTGAGAGAGACAGAGAGAGAGAGAGACAGATAGACAGATGAGAGGGAGAGAAGTTTGGGTATTTGGTCCAAATGTAAATTGAAGCGGTAAACAGATGGTATCAGCCGAGTACGTTCAGAGTCTAGTGTTGAATGTGCAGAGTGTGTCTGATTCCCGGACGGATAAAGGGAGAAGATTCCAGAGTTTCGGGGCTACACAAGAAAAGGCCGGACCACCTGCTGTGGTTCTTCTGAACCTAGGTACTGTCAGCAGGCCGGTACTGTGTGAGCGGAGGGCATGTGTGGGTTTGTATGAGTGAAGTAGTTCCCTGACTCTCTCTGAGACTCTGGTTCATGCATTCATTTCATCTAGGCTAGATTACTGCAGTGCTCTGTTCCATGGTCTACCCTCCAAAACACTTCGCCCCCTGCAGGACATTCAAAACTCCACAGCCAGAGTCTTAGTCCGCGCACATCACCCCCATCCTTCTTCAGCTACACTGGCTACCGGTTACAGAGCGCATCCACTACCTTTAAAGCCCTGCACGGACTAGCACCCACCTATCTGCCAGCCCTCCTACATCCTTACGTCCCATTATGAAGCTAAGGTCTTCTGACTCTGGTCTCCTGGCTGTTCCTAGGTTCAGGCTTTCCTCTATGGGTGGCAGGTCATTTAGTGTTGCTGCCCCCACACTCTGGATCTCCCTACCTTCATCTATACACACTTCACCCTCTCTTTCCGTCTTCACAACTAACTTCACAATATATTTTTAATTTTATTATTATTATTATTATTATTATTATTATTATTATTATTATTACTGAGATACTGGGGGGCAGACCATTTAATGATGTATACCTATAGTCTAACAGGAAGCCATACATATATATATATATATATATATATGAGATAATTCAGGTTTCACACTCTGCCGTGCATGTGACGTAGACAAGGACAGGCCTTATCTCTGTCTCTGACTGACCCAACAACCACGACTGTGGACAGCAGCAAGCAGTGGTGTCCTCCATGAGTCAGCACCATCGGCAGACGGCTGCACCACACAGGACTGCATGTACACAGACCGTTACCACGACTGTCCTTAACACCACGTCACCGTCACCAAAGACTGCAGTGGTGTCGTACCAGACTGTCATGGAGCGACTCAGAATGGCAGCGGGTCATCTTCAGTGACGAGTCCCGCTTTAGTCTTGGTGGAGACGCCCAACGAATCCGTGTGTGGAGGCACCGTGGTCAGCACCGAGATGAACGGTTTGTTGAACACGTCTGGAAGGCCTGGTGTCACTCCACCTCCACCCCTACCGCACCATCTGCAGGAACTGTGTGAGGATATTCAAGCTGCATGGGATGGATTATCACAGGACACCATCAGGAACCTCTACAGCTCCATACCGAGACGTCTGGCGTGTTGGGTTAGCAAACATGGCAGCCCAACCCCATACTGAGAGACAGACATCTGTATGTGTAGCTCAATGAATATTGATCATATCAGTCTAAATTGATCATCAGTTATTGATCCTGGTGCTTTATCTTCACATTACTCCGTACATGTGTGTAACTGTCATCGCGCTGGCCACAGAAACAGCGTTTGTGGTGCTGTTGTGTGGTGCTGCTGTGGATATCATTGTTATTATGATTATTATTATTAGGGGAGATTTGAGGACACAGGCAGCAATCAGTCATCCCTAGACGTCACAGCAGGGAGCTCATGAGTGCAGGGAACTGATTGTTCAGGGGTCTGTTGAGCAGCACCGAGGTATGATTTATATGACTGCTGTATTTGAAAGCCTCCAGGTGCTGTAACCCAAACTGCTCTCTGCCGTACACAGTCCCAGACTTCCTTGGATTTACCTGCCGGTTTCCAAGGAAGCTCCGATATTCCCACACCACATGCTTGTCTGGCCGGAGATGAATCTTAAGCAGTGTCTCTTTTCACTCCTCCTGCTGAACAAACAGAGCGAAACTCCCTCGTTAGTCCTTTGGGTCATTTCAAAGCTTGGGCCCCTTGGATGACCGCAGACATGGCCTGCTAGCCATCGTGCATGCCTCGGTCTGTCCTCTCTGATAGAGTGATATGGATTCAAATAAACTAAATATTAAAGAACTGGCCGCTTTATTAGGTACCCAGTTACAGACTGTACAGTCTCACTACCATGTTCACCATCACCGATCTGGCCCAGTCCAGGTATGATGTGGGTGGTGGATCATTCTCAGCACTCCGCTTACCATACTAGGGCACTCTGTAGTTCTACAGGTACAGACTGTGGTCCATCTGTTTCTCTGTATACTGTATTACCCTGTTCTTCAACGGGCAGGACCCCCACAGGACCACCACAGAGCAGGTATGATGTGGGTGGTGGATCATTCTCAGTACTGCAGTGACACTGACGTGGTGGTGGTGTGTTAGTGTGTGTGGTGCTGGTGTGAGTGGATTAAACACAGCAGTGCTGCTGGAGTGTTTAGACACTGTGTCCACTCACTGTCCACTCTATTAGACACTCCTACCTTGCTGCTCCACCTTGTAGATGGACAGTCAGAGACGATAGCTCATCTGCTGCTGCACAGTGCAGTGTTGGTCGTCCTCTAGTCCTTCATCAGTGGTCACAGGACGCTGTCCACAGGGCTCTGCCCACAGGACGCTGCCCACAGGACACTGCCCACAGGACGCTGCCCATAGGACACTGCCCACAGGACGCTGCCCGCGGGACGCTGCACACAGGATGCTGCCCACAGGACGCTGCCCACAGGACACTGTTGGCTCACTAGTTTTGGTTGGTGGACGATTCATAGTCCAGCAGTGACACTGAGGTGTCCATGAGCACTGCTGTGTCTGATCCACTCACACCAGCACGACACCTCCCTTCTCTGCTCTGTGGTGGTCCTGTGGGGGTCCTGACCATTGAAGAACAGGGTAATAAAGTTACTTATGAATCTGAATGAATCCAACCTGGGTACTATGTATTGATTTATTTGTCTATGGGTTCGTGGTTTAGCGCCCACCCAATCAAAAGGAATCCCGATCAGTGGTCTGGAGGTCTTCCTCCATCACATTGATTGAAGGAGCTCTTGAATGCTTGACTGCACCACCAACAGATGAGGTCTATCTGGACAGCAATCAGCACATGAGTAGTGGCCTCCTCCAGCCCATGTGAGGCCGTTTCCAAGACCGCGCCCGCTCTGGTTCTTGTTTTAACTAAGGACAAAATGGCACGCAGCCTTGTTACCAGCAAAACCATCTCAAATATATAAAGATAAATATTATATATGTACATGATAAACTGCCTGAGCTGAACTGCTGCCCATCCTGTGTGGTTTGATTCAGCTGCTTCATCTGCCTTGCCCCTGCTCGTCTCCATTTCTGCTGTACTTCCAGCTGTCCTATACAAAGTGGAAACTTCCCTCCATTCCTTTGACACATACACACATACATATACACACACATATATATTTATATATATATATATATTCATCAGATAGCTGCTCACTGTTTGGCCTGTTATAGTTCATATCTATGTAATTACTGTGTAATAACTGCTTATAAAGCATCCGTTAATAAACCAAACTACTTTAAGCCATTCAGAAAGTGGGCGGTCTCGTTGTAAAGTGGTCCCTCGGTTCTCCTCCCACACTACCAGTGCATTCACTTCCTCCGATTGAGCTCCTGACCTGGAAAACCACTCCGGATCTGGAACTGGGCAAAACCCAGTTCAGATTGGGACAGGTATCGGGTACGGTCGGTCCAGCCTTGACCACTCTATCAGCTGAGCGTTAAGGAAAGGTTTGTGCGTCACAGATTGGCGACTCATTAGTGAATCAGTGTGCAATAATTTTAATAATTAAAGTATCAAATTGTGTGAAATGACCGCTGGTTGTTCTTATGCCACTATTGAATAAATAGATTCCAGCTCCAGCTAATTGATGTAGCTGTAGTATGATTATGGAGCCGTTAGCTGAACTACTGGATGGTGCTGGAAGTTGCTGTTTACTACAGCGTCTCTCCTTTACTTACTTTCACGTCAGTTTCCCGAAGTGACCCGTGATGCTGCAGCGCGCTTGTTTGGGGTCTCCTTGTTGCTCCGAGACGCTCTCGTCCACTCCGTCAGCTCTGTTTGGACTCGAAATGTCAAAACACTTGATGACTCAGCCTGCACTGGAGATCTCTTAATAGCCCTGCTGTCACGGCAGACGTTTATCAGCTGTCTTTGATATCGCCTGTCTAAATTTGATTACAGTTGTGATTAATACGCTTGTGTTTTCCTCCTCCTCTGTTTATGCTTCCATCCTTAGGACCCTCGGAGCAAGCATAAATTCAAAATCCACACCTATGGCAGCCCGACCTTTTGCGATCACTGTGGCTCCCTGCTGTACGGACTCATCCACCAGGGGATGAAATGTGACAGTAAGTGCTTTTTCCTCGTCCAGCTTTAAGCAGTAGCTCAGTTCCCCTGTACAGCTACTGAACTCAAACAGCTTATCCTCACCGCCCATAGAAAAACACAGATCTTCATTTTTGTCGATTTTTGTTTTTATGCATCATTTGATCACATGAGCTGCCGTTTACACTCTGTGAAAATTTTATAATGAATGGACCCACAGAAGTGACCCAAAATGGCTTGGGAAGACGTCTGGTTCCATTGACTTCCATTAAATTTAGAACAGGTTTTTGGCCTCTCCTGTAAAGTTGCCATTTTGGAGAGACCTTTTCCTTGGGCAGCATTGTTGGAATTGTTGGTGTGACCATGGCAGAAATCACATCCACGTTCCAAACGTGAGACCCCACAAGCATAACCCGCAGGTCAGTGCAGCGTTCTTTAGCTTCCATGGGATACAGGTGGAGAACACCCACCAGAGTGCCTCTGCTAACACCACCACCCTGGACACAGCACCTCACCTGGGCTCATGAGGTTGCTAACTGGACCCTAGAAGACTGGCAACATGTAGGGTGGTCCGATGAGTCGTAGTACCAGTTCTTTTGGACTGATAGTTTGTGTGTGGTGCAGACCCCATAAAGCCATGGACCCCTGTTGTCAAGACGGCACTGTGCAGGCTGGTGGTGGTTCCATACTGGTGTGAGGTGTGTCCTTATGGCAGGGGTTTGCTCCACTGGTCTGCCTACACTCGTCATTGACCAGTGCCTGCCACGTTACCGGTGACCATTTGCAGACCTTCATGCACTCCCGCAATGAGGGACATCGTGCCATCGGTTCCAAGTTGTCCAGAAATAGTTTGAGGGGCATTCTGGGGGGTTCAGATGAATGGTTATACAAGTGTGGGCATTCCCAAGCTGTCCTCCCACAATCAGTTAACATACTGCTGTCCCATGACTGTCCTCCTGTCCTATAATTCATCATAGCTACTACTTCCTGAGTTCTAGATATTCCCTGCAAGGAGGTGAAGCTGTCCAAGCTCTGCTAACCCAGATATTGACCTCTCTGTGTATGTGTCCGTGTCTGCAGCCTGCGAAATGAACGTCCATAAGCAGTGTGTGCTCAATGTGCCAAGCCTGTGCGGAACGGACCACACTGAGCGGAGAGGACGACTCTTTATGAAGATCGAAGTGACCGGAGAGGAGCTCCACATTACGGGTAAGAGCAAATCACAGAACGTGTTCCAGTACCCAAGCCATGTCCCCAAGGTATCTCCTCTGGGCTCAGTAGAAGTGCCTCCCTTCAGTCCTCCACTGGAGTAACAGCACTAAAGTATGAACCTTCAGATGTACTGAAGTATGGAGAGTAACAGGAGCATCATTTATTACGGTTCTAATGTCCTATTATCTAGAACAGGACTCTTCACCAGCTCAGTGTAGGTGAGGAGACTCTAGTGTCTCTCAGTCCACCAGTCTTTAATAGAAGCTCATTCATTAGTCTGACACTGACATCTATTCACATCATCATCAGCACAGAACACTGAAGGAGAACCGGTTCCATTAGCTAGAACCAAGCTCTGTCCAACTGACCAAAACAAGCTCAATGTGTACTGACTAGCTTCTTCTTCGTTTGGACGTGTCACGTTTTCATGCTTGCATGAGCCCCCCAGGATGAGACTGCTTCAGTAAAGTGTTTGGCCATATTGTTGGGTAAATGAGTGTTCAGTCACTCTGATGATGCCAGAGCCTTAAATGGTGGTCTTCCGGGCTGGGTAGGATGGTCCTCCCTCTCTGTTGTTAGCTGATGCAATAGAATAAGCGATTAGTGTTCTCCTCCAAGCGTGTTGCGCTGTCCAGGGTCATTGAAGATGCGTCATTGGAAGCTCATGCTAGTCTTCGCCCCGTTTGGTTGCACTGGGTGGATATGCCAGAACAAACCCCACGACCTCTGACATCTGGAATCCGCCAATCGGATGGGATCTATGTTGTGACTGTGTCTGTATATCGGAGATTATTCCAGAGAAAAACATTCCCTTTGAAGACTGTCCTTGGCAGCATGGTGGGCTCGTTTTACCAGTTCACCCCCTTGTGTCTCCCGAGGAGACCCTTCAGCTCAGCTCAGCTCGACTCGGACAGGCCGATCGATGCCAGCGTGGACGTGCCAAGTGTTCTTATCGACGGGCCACTGGCCCAAGCCAAAGTGATCAAACCCTCCTTTTATCAGAGGTTAGACTCGCGCTGTCCCGCTGGAGGTCTGGCCGTGTTTACCTCCCTCTCTCACTCTGACCTTGGGTTAACAGGCTGAATGGGCTTCACTTGGTATATTCAGCAGTAAGGTTTGTGTGCCTGACCGCAGACCCCAGTAGTAGCTCAGCAGGTAACACTGCTACCCGCCAGGGAGCCACCACCACATGCGGGAGACTGGGGTTCCAATCCCGTTCTATGCTGTGCTACACCAATAAGAGTCCTTGGGCAAGACTCCCAAGCGCTATGGATCTGAAAGGATGTGTAGCTGTCCAGAAGCCCTCACTGAGAAAAGGAGACTGAGTCCAGCCCTCAGCGTCATTTAGAGAATGGACCAACAGAAATGGCCCAAAGCTTGCTTGGGAAGACGTCTGGTTCCATTGACTTCCATTACAGCTGAATGAGGTTTATTGAGGAGATAGATCCTGGTTTACCTTAAAACAGCTAAGAGAAGTGCAGGTTAATGCACTCACCGTATATGTTTGGAATGACTTGGATCATAAGAAGCAGGAAACCCTAAACCAACTCCTAAGACTGAACTTTGGAGGCGTGGCTGCAGATTACCTGGAGGAACTGGAAGCAGGTGAGGTGAATAGAAGCTGTGCCTGGTAAAGGCTGGTCTCTGACTGGTAGGGCCTGAAGAGCAGACTGCCTCCCTCATGCTTTTCTGAAAACAACACTGGTATGTTGCTGGTGTTCTCACATCAACGATGCCACAGCTAGGAGGTCAGCGGTGCAACCATGAACAGTGTGGTTTACACAAACTCAGCATAAAGGAGGGGTTTCTGATAAACTGGCCAATATATATTACCTCCACCAGCACCAGTAACAGCTGGGATTGGATTTGGCACGGACTGGACGAGTTTCTGGATGTAGCCACATAAATGTTCAGACTCTTTTACATCAAAGAATTGGTCAGGTGGTCCAGATTTGGTGGATGCCTTCCCTGGCACAATTCCGAGGAGAATTCCCTGTAGGCTGGGATTTTAGCCACCGCTGGTAGACCCGTATGACCGTACGCTTCCATACACCTGCAGATTCAGCTACTTCCTTCACACTATGGTCTTTGGCCACGCCCACATGCTCAGTCACTCCTTTTAGCCAATCATTAACATATGGTCTGGAGTCATTTTCCACACATGGAACGAGACATTCCCTGCACTGTAGCACCACTTCTCAATCTATAGATCCCGTCCCTCACACCACACAGGGATTTATAGCCCCATCATCCTCGTGCAGCGCCATCTGCAGGAGCCTGGAGTTACTACCAAATACACATATATACATTTTATATATACAACCATCATGTTCGAAATATACATATATATATATATATATCAATCATGTAAGAGTGATAAAATAAAAAAACACAAGCACATTCTCATTTTTATCATAACTTAATTCCTAGTATATAAATAATTCAGGAATACATCATTCTCGATTATTCTGAGCTCTATCACTCTACAGCGCTCACTACTCCCTTACAGTCCATAGCCACAGGGGTAAACAGGGATGCAGATGATGACCTTGCATGTTTGGTCTGTGTGTGTGTATGTGTGTGTGTGTGTGTGTGTGTGTGTGTATGTATGTGTGTGTGTGTGTATGTGTGTTTGTGTGTGTGTGTGTGTGTATGTGTGTGTGTGTGTGTGTGTGTGTATGTATGTGTGTGTGTGTGTGTGTGTGTGTGTATATATATGTGTGTGTATGTGTGTGTGTGTGTGTGTGTGTGTGTGTGTGTATGTATGTGTGTGTGTGTGTGTGTGTATGTGTGTGTGTGTGTGTGTGTGTGTGTATGTATGTGTGTGTGTGTATGTATGTGTGTGTGTGTGTGTGTGTGTGTGTATGTGTGTGTGTGTGTGTGTGTGTGTGTGTGTGTGTGTGTATATGTGTGTGTGTGTGTGTGTGTGTGTGTGTGTGTGTGTGTGTGTGTGTGTGTGTGTGTACACAGTTGAATGTCTCCGGCACTGACCATCCAGCTAGTTATCCACACATGCGTACAGCGCTCCTGTTGGACTGGCATTCCTCAGGCTAGAGCGTGTACACACACACAAACACAACCGTACACACACACAGAGGCATGCACACACACACACACACAGAGCCAAACTCGCCGATGGCAGAAGTCACGAGCACATCTCCAGGCCTGTGTGTTTCTGACTGCAGTATAAATACCGATGCTTGCTCTCGGAATGGGTTTACATTGCTCCAGTAACTCATCATTAACGGGACTGCGTGGGGTCACTTTAGGGGTCAAGCCTTGCACACCAGCCTTTCATTTTCACTCAGGTGTTTACTGAGAAGACATATCGTTCTAGGCCGCCTGTATTTTATGTGTGCCTGGGCAGCGATGCTTTGATTGGGTATCAGCTCGCTGCCTTTGGAACCTGGAAAAGGTGAATCGTATTCCCCTGTTTGGTGATCTTGTTTTCTGGCTGTAGGTGGCACAAATAGCGGCACCCAGATAATCAACCGACAGGAATGAAAGTTAGTGGGTGGGTTTGACATTGTGAGACGTTCGAATGATTCAAGTTTCACTCTCCTCCGCACATGTGACATAAGCAAGGATGGGTCTTATTGCTGTACCTCACTGACCCAACAGCCACGATTGAATCCGGTGACATCCAGTGAGCAGTGATGCCCTCCATGAGTCATCCTGTTAGTGCCAGCACCATTGGCAGACGGCTGCACCACACAGGACTACATGCACGCACACCGTTACCACGACTGTCCTTAACACCACGTCAATTTGTTTAATTCATAGGCCCAGTATAATTATTCGTGGCCTCAGTGTAACTCTTTGTGGCTTTGGTATATTAATATATGGCCTCAATATTAATTTATGGCCTCAGTAAATTCATTTGTGGCCTCCGTATAGCATTTTCTGTCTTCATATTAATTTATATCCTCAGTATTTATATATGGCCTTCAATTATTAACACAGTATGTTAACGTGTGGCCCCAGTATTATCATTTACCTGAACAACTGAGCAATCTATAACAATCTGTGGCCACAATATATTAATTTGTGACCTCCAGAAAGTACTTTGTGGTCTAGATATAGTACTCTGTGACCTCAGTATAGTATTTTGTGGCCTCAATATAATAATGTATGGCCTCGATATAGTGATTAATGGACTCAGTGTATGAATATGACCACCTGTTTCCATTTACGGCCTCGGTATATTCATTTATAGTCCCAGTATAGTCATTTGTGCCCTCAGTATAGTAATGCATGACCTCAGTACAAGCGAATTCAGCCCGGGTACTCACTCAGGCATGCTATGGGCACCTTGGCACTGGAAACAGGAGCAAAATGCATGATCATGGATTTGTAACTGTACCGATCCTCACTGACTGACACAAATGACCCCCCCGATGCCCAGCCTGGACTGAACATTTCATTACCGCCCTAGCCATCCGTCACTCAACAGTAGAGTGCTATTAAGCGAGGCCAGGATGCTGATGGTGGGGGCTGGCCTGTTTTTTCTATCAGCATTCAGCAGCAGACCACACACAGCCTCCTCCACGGGCTGATTTCACGCTGGTTTACTCTCCTTTTAGTAGAAGCTCATTTTCTCAGAGGGAAACGGTTCTCCACATTCCTGCACGAGGTCGAGCGAGGTCAGAGCGTGATCCAGCATCCTCAGACAGTCTCCGCTGGGTCCAGTGCGCCTGCACTCAGGCGTTAAGCAGAGGCATTCTGCTGCACGGCCCATCAGTGTGAGTCCTTAAAACCAAATAAGGTTTTTCAGACTAAAGAGCCCAAGCACTATCCCATCCTCCTCATGAATGAGTGGGAAACCTGGATTGGCATTAGAGGATGGATAAAGTGAGAATGGGATATTGTAGGTTCCACCGTACTGTGTGCAGATGAAGCATCATAAACAACGGGACAGGTCAATGTCTGGTCAGGGTCGGCATCTCCGAACCGAGAGCAGTGTGTCTCATCCTGTTGCGTAACCTCACCCATGCTAACCCCTGTCCACTGCTTCAAGCCTCTACAGTGGGTGGGTATCTGAGTGATGGGACGAGGATGCACTGTAAGCCAGTGGAAGTAGACTGATGCCACCTGGTGAAGATCAGGCACCCCAGATGGCATTGACCTCTTTCAGTAGGATAATGCCCAAGTCTCTGTGGTCTAATGTGGAGCTACTGCCCATCCTGTGCTCTCTGATGCCGTTGCTTCACCTGCTTTGGCTGGGTGCCACTGCCTTCCTGCTGAACAGTTTCCCTACCATGAAGCTCCTCCCTGTCTAGTGCTAGAGGGGGCCTTACCTGCATCGCGTGCACCTATCTGTTGATCACCAACCATGATCATCAATCAATCCAGCTATTTAATAACTTACAGTCCAGGTTTCTTTCCCTGCCTCAATGGCCATTGTCGCCATGGGCTTGCCCATTGGGGGCTTGGACCCTGATTCTCTATAAAGCTGCTTTGTGACAGCATCTGTTGTAGAAGCCCTATAGAAATAAATTTGACTCGATAATGCGTCCTGTCAGTTTGAGAAACATGACGAAGTGTTTAACCTCTTGGCCCGACCTCCAGACTCCCCACAGCTTGATCTGGTCAAGCATCTATGGGGAAGTGAATGAACAGCAGTCCCCACCTCCGGCTTCTTCACCGTACAGGACTTAAAGGATGTCCTGGTAGCGTCATGGTGTCAGATACCACCTTCAGAGGTCTTGTACAGTCGGGTCAGAGCGGCTTTGGTGGCGTGCGGTTGAGCTTGAGCGGCACAGTCTAAGCAGCCCTGTTCAGAATGGCTGGTTTGGAAGTCTGTTCCATTACATCAGTGTTAATAAATCACCTCGGTTGTTAGCATCAGCTAGTGCTAAATGGCCAAAGAAACACGGAACATAATTACATTTTTTTTCGTCTGCCGTTGACAGGATGGATCCAGTCCTTAGGAAAAGCTTCATTACCAGTGTTCCATTGTGTGTGTTGGGTAACAACCTCGGTTGTTAACATTAGCTAGTGCTAAACGGCCAAAGAAACACCGTGCCAGTGTTCCGTTTGGCTTACCCAGGTTGGGTTAAGTTTGACTTTTTATTCCCCAACCTCTTATTCAGATTTCCCCATTCCACCTTTAATGCTGCAACAGCAGTTGCCTGAGACACCAGGATGTATCTGCTGCACCATTTAAGGCGGACCGGGGAAAATTCGAACAACAAGCTGACGAATAAGACACTCGCTTCAGCTTCAAGTGTGCTGACACAAAGTGCCGGCTGTAGCTGGACGTCCACATTCCGGTTCAACCGACATCAAAGCAGTTCCCATCTGTAGTACTCAGCTTCCACGTAACACTAGCGGCTCCGGTGCTGGCATGAAAACATGGTGCACCTTTGGGAAGGTACTTTTGAAGCTGTGGGCGGGGAATTCCAGTGAGGTACCATGTAGGAAGGAGAGCCGAAATCTGTCCGGGTTATGGAATCCCATGTTTCCTGACCAACGCAGCCCAAAGAGAACAGACTGGGTTGTCTTGTGTCTCAGATCGTGGGTTGGTAGGAACTCCAGATACCCGAACGCACGTGCAGCCGAACTGAAAAAGCTTGTTTTCCGTAGTACGTCCCCCCTAAGGCTGGAAAACCACAGCCGAGTCCAGCATGCACTCCGGAGGTCGGATAGAAAGCGATCCCGTTAGTGATTAATACTGATAAACCCCGCTGTGGCCCGCTTTTCCTCATTTCCAGCACAGTGAGAATTTGATGGAGAAGACCGGAGGGACAACAGAAGGTCCTGTTGTGGCACACATACACAC
>JAMWET010007807.1:97500-110000 GCA_024036415.1 Prochilodus magdalenae | reverse complement strand
CACACAGACACACACACACACAGACACACACAGCACAGACACAGACACACACAGACACACACAGCACAGACACAGACACACACAGCACAGACACACACAGCTCAGACACACATACACACAGACACACACACACACTCTGACACACACAGCACAGACACACATACACACAGACACACACACACACAGACACAGACACAGCACAGACACAGACACACACATAGACACAAACACAGAGACACAAACACACACACAGACACCCACACAGACACACACACACAGACACACAGCACAGACACATACACACACAGACATAAAGAGAACACTCTGTGCGGCCCAACCTCCATTATATGAAAACTTATAGTTTAGTAGTTTAGACCCCAAAAACGACCCTCCAACCGCACCACTTAAATCTCAGTCCGTCCATATGGAAACTGGACTGCGGAAACAGGTAGTTGGAATTTATTATGTCACAACCATGAATACATAAAGATTGCCCACCCCTTCAGCCTGCAGTGGCTTAGCCACCGCCCCATCACTCCTCCCCAGCACCTGAAGTGCGAAGAAGCCTGTGGACAGTCTGTGGCCAATCAGAACAGAGCTCCTTTCCATACATCACTGTTAAAGGCACAAAGCCTGATTCACTCTGAGGGGTCAGGAAGGAGAGAGATCGGGAAATGCCACAAAAATGAAAAGTGCCTGTCGTGTAATTTGAGCTGATTTGCATGTTATGCACCGGACAGTAATCGGATTTCACTCCGACCAACCAGAGGTGCATTTGACTACCAAATGGGAATGCGTGTGGTAAAAGGGGAATTCCACCCATTTTCCTTAATCCCTGCCTCAGCAAAAATGTATCCTAACAAAGTTAACGTAAGAATAACAAAGAGTGGGATACCTCATGAACGTTGGCCGGGCCACTGTGCGGGACCCCCACATCTGGCCTGCCTCGAGGAAAGCCAATACAGGAAATGGTTGTGAATGCGCTGCCTGTAGACTGAGACACTGCTGTCCAGAGATAAGATTTGAGATTTTGGCCCAAAGCTTTTTTTCAGGATAGACAGATGCAGACAAAATAGTCCCCAAAGATATTTATAAATTAATTATTGTTCATTAATTCATTAATGAATTAATTTATTATTATTATTATTTTACACTTATGCATATCGTCGCTGTCCAAAGAAAAACATGTATCTCCATTTTTGCTGATTTTTCCTTTTGTGCCTCATTTGATCACATGAGCTGCTGTTTACACTGTGTGGAACTTTCATAAATATTGGACCAACACAAATGGCCCCAAACTGCCTGGAAAGACGTCTGGTTCCATTGACTTCCATTCAAATTGAATGAGGTTTTTGGCCTCTCCTGTAAAGTTAGCATTTTGGAGATACCTGTTTTTATTTGGACAGCGACGATATAAAGGTTACATATGCATAATGACACCTGTACATCGGTTATTGGTTATTTTGGCCATGACATCTACAGGGGCTGGACAATGAAACTGAAACACCTGGTTTTAGACCACAATCATTTATTAGTATGGTGTAGGGCCTCCTTTTGCGGCCAATACAGCGTCAGTTGGTCTTGGGAATGACATATACTGCGTCCTGCACAGTGGTCAGAGGGAGTTTAAGCCATTCTTCTTGCAGGATAGTGGCCAGGTCACTACGTGATGCTGGTGGAGGTTCGTCCTTCTTGGTGGTATGCTGACATTACCCTGGATACCGTGGCTCTTGATACATCACAAACACTTGCTGTCTTGGTCACAAGACGTGCACCAACAATCTGTCCTCTTTTGAACTCTGGTATGTCACCCATAATGCTGTGTGCATTGCAGTATTTTAAGGCAGAACTGTGCTCTTACCTGCTAACTGAACCTTCACACTCTGCTCTTACTGGTGCAATGTGCAGTTAATGAAGATTGGCCACCAGACTGGTCCAATTTAGCCATGAGACCTCCCACACTAAAATGACAGGTGTTTCAGTTTCATTGTCCAACCCCTGTAGTAGCTGTGTTGCCGGCGGTGTGACCTTGTGTAAAGGGGTACAACTTCCACCACTGTAGAGAAATTTTAATGGGCAAGTGTCTTTGTAGGGAACCTTTTCATATCCAACCATTCATAAAACAACTTGGTTTACATCTTAATGAATAAGTTATTAAATTATGTCAAATTAATTTAACATTTATTTATTTTAATGTAAAATCTATTGTTCTCCATCAATGCGGAGGACCATTTGGCAACCATAAGCTTCAATATATTGTGGGTATATATATATATATATATATACATATATATATATACCCACAATATATATGTAATAGACGCTCACCGGACAGATTATAAGTCACCTGTGTCTGAAATGTACCTAACAGCATGTAACACTAGCAAGGTGGATAACATATGGTGGATGCCCTCCCTGGCGTTCTACTGGTTGCTCCACATAGGCCCCCAGATTTCCAAGAGGATTCAAATCTGGGGCTTTTGCGGACCATCCAGATGTGTGTCTGAACGTTCATCATGCCAGTCAGCCCTGTGAACACCTTGGAATACTAGGATAGTAAAATTATGCTCCTTGGTAATCAGAGAGGGGACTCGGTTTAGTCTGGGGAGCTTATAATATACCATATACTGTATAATAGTACGCAGTCTGTGGTGTCGGGTCTGCCTCGGTGTCCGTATCACCCTGCCCATCCAGCTCCTTGTGTTGTAGATCTGGTTGTCTAATTGATTACATCATCGTTCAGGGCAGGTAGCAGCTGGGTAAAGACATAAAGGCACCTCCAGCCAGCTAGCACTCCTCTGAGCTTCTTTGTTAGCTGAGTGGTAGTGCAGCTTGGTGCTGCTCTGAGCTCATTTGCTAATGCTAATGTCTCTCCCGCTGTCTGCTAAACTGCACACCCCTCCCACCACCAACTCACCCATTACCAGGAACAGCATGTGTCGCCACGTACGCCTGTATGTGTGTGTCTCCGGTACACTCTCTTCTCTTTCTACCTTGCAAGCTAGCGGAGCATGCTAACATGTTAGCCTATAATCAGATTTTCCCAGAGTGTTCTGGGAAAATCTGATTACAAGCTAAGACAGACCTTATCTGATCTAGAATCTGATTCTTGGCTAAGACAGAGCTTTGTTTACAATGTTATGTAAGTCTATGAGCATCGATTAGTATCGGTCATCACTCGGTCCTAAAACCGTGCGGAGTTGTTCAGTTTCTTCAGCCGTCTTAACACCACCGGCCAGTTATACCTCCGCTCACACCACACCAGATTCCTGGGTCTACCCAGAAGGAGGTGTGGGAGTGCAGTGGTGTTGGGAAGGAAGATAAAGGTGACCAGGATCAATAACTGATGATACATTTAGACTGATATGATCAATATTTATTGAGCTACACATACAGAAGTCTGTCTCTCAGTATGGCGTCGGGCCGCCGTGTTTGCTAACCCAACACGCCAGACGTCTCGGTATGGAGCTGTAGAGGTTCCTAATGGTGCCCTGTGATAATCCATCCCATGCAGCTTGAATATCCTCACACAGTTCCTGCAGATGGTGCGGTAGGGGTGGAGGTGGAGGGACACCAGGCCTTCTGGACGTGGAACAACAAACCCCATCATCTTGGTGCTGACCACGGTGCCTCCACACACGGGTTCGTTGGTCGTCTCCACCAAGACTAAAGTGGGACTCTAAGACACGCCCACTGGTTCACAGGCTGCAGAACGTTGTCCTCTTATTGGCTCCACACTGAAAATACATGGGTGTGCCATATGTAAATGATATGTAAATGACCTGCTTGATTACTAAGGGGCCGAGCCCAACTCCTGAAAAACAACCCTACACCACGATCACCACCAACGCAACATTCAGCACAATGCAGTCGGACAAGTATCGTTCTCCTGGCAACCACCAACCCCAGACTCGTCCATCAGATTGCCAGACGGAGAAGCGTCACTCCAGAGAACACGCCTCCACTGCTCTTGAGCCCAGTGGCGGTGTACTTTACCCAGTGGCGGCACTGCATTCACAAGCTGTCCTTTTATCGGCTCCTCCCTGGAGACATGTGGGCGTGTCTTATGTAAATGATATGCAAATTAGGCGCTTGATTTCACGCACTCAAGCTGATACATCATTCAGTAAATCTCTGCTTGTTTTCATGAAGGTTTGGTGAATCACACACAGCGCAGTTTGTGCGGCATTACGGGGGGGGCTGATCTGGAGCGGTGTTAGGGGGTCAGCTAACCTTCTTAAACCTCTTCAGCTTAGACACCAGAATAGAGCTGCATATAAAGGGCCTCAGCACGCAGCTCTGCAATAGGGCCCTTGAGAAATCCAGCTGAGGAGGAGTGCAAATATTCCAGACATGAGTCTCTGGAGGGGGATGGACTCTGGAGGGGGTGGTCCGGCTGTTTTCCTCTGCTTTTGTTTGACCTCATTTTTGTGGAACACAAACATCGCTGCGGTCCAGACTGTAGTTCGCATTGTACACAGACGGACGTCTGAGGGTGCGGTAAAAAGCCACAAGGCTCGGACTATCTGTTGGCACTCAGTGAAGATGTGCAGCACTGTGAAGAGAGCAGTGTACTGTATCTGTTATTCAGAACAACAACCTCAACACTATGGGTCTGAAAGGACGTTGAGAAGCTCCTTACATCCAGCAACGAAGCTGCTGGTGTTGTCAAAACCATGGGCTGACCACCCCAGAGTCCAGACAGAGTCCAGACCCTCAGCATCACTGAGTGTATTTGGATGGTGAGAAGAAGCAGGAAACCAGCTACACCAGCTTGTAAGACTGAACTTGGGACGTGTGTCTCTAACAGAGACACTGACAGAGTCTCCTGGAAAGAATACCCACCATAACCCCCCCTCCATCAACCGTTACACTCGGCACCATGCAGGCAGGCAAGTACCGCTCTCCTGGTGACCGCCAAACCCAGACTCGTCCATCGGGTTGCCTGGCGGAGAAGCGTGATCGGTCCCTCCAGAGAACACGTCTCCACTGCTCCAGAGTCCAGTGGCGACGCTTTACACCACTACATTGGACACTCTGTGTTGCCCTTGGTGATGTAAGGCTTGGATGCAGCTGCTCGGCCATTCCATGAAGCTCCACACACTGTTCCTGAGCTGATCTGAAGGCCACGTGAAGTTTGGAGGTCCATAGCGACTTACCCTGCAGAAGATTGGACACCTCTGGGCACTATGCGCCTCAGCATCCGCTGACCCCTCTCTGTCGGTTTACGTGGTCTACCACTTCATGGCTGGGTTGCTGTCGTTCCCAATCACTCCCACTATCCCACTGACTGTGGAATATTTAGCAGTGAGGAAATGGACTTGTTGCACAGGTGGCATCCTATCACGGTCCCACACTGGAATTCACTGAGCTCCTGAGAGCGACCCATTCTCTCATTCTCTGATTGGAACACTTGTATTCCATGATTTGGATGGGTGAGGGAATAGTTTTGGCAATATGGTGTCTATTTAAACACCATTCAGGGTGGGGGCACGCATGTACACCACTGTACACTGACCATGCACATGGTTTTGAAATATCTAGAACCATTGGAGTGCATCTTTTTTGTGTGGGAGGCAGGTGGGGTTGCTTGGTAGAGTTGTTCTGCTGAACGCAAAACAAACCCCCCTCTTAAAGGTACAAACACAGGGAGGTCTAGCCAATCAGATTTCAGAAAGCTGCCACCCTTAGAAATGCCCATGCTAGAACCTCAGCGGCGGCCTAGATGTCTTTTGCAGCACTGTAAATGGAGCCACTCTGCATGTATCAGCATTCAGAACAGGGCGTGTGTTCGGATTCTGATAACCCCACAACCAACAAGGTGCACATTATCAGAGAGAGCTGGAAGCGGACTGTGGCTGTGAGGGAAAGGCCTTAGTGACTCCGGGCTGCTGGTAGAGGTCTAGATATGTGTAAGCCTATAGGAGGAGTCTTTCAGATAACCAACAAGATCCATTCAGTAGGGGGTGCCAAGACTTTTGACTGGTACTGTATGTGTCAGTCCGGTAGGTCCCCAGAAGGCTCGGTGTAGCTCCTTATATACGGTATATTCATCTACAGCTGAACTGTGTATCATATCTGACGTTCCCGGCTGAGATTGGAGAACGTTGATCAGACATGTGCGCAGCCCTGGTGGGGTTTCCACCATCCCACTGGACTTAAATCCCCTGGGATCCTTTTCCTTTGTGCGGCTGTATGAGTCTGTGAAGTGAGTGATCGCATGAGCACACTGTTATGACTTCGGAGGAAGCCGATGTGACTCCACTGATATGGCCAGAAACCAGGGGACATGCTGAAATGGAGGTGCAGAGCGCCCCCTGATGGCCACACGATGCTGGGAAATGTGTTTACTAGGTTTGTCTGTGTTCCATGCCTGTGTGTGTCTGGGTGTGCATGGGTGTGCATCTCTGTGGATGCATGGACGTTTCTGTGCACGCCCACCTGCAGTGCGTGTGTGTCGTGTGTGCATACGGCCTGTCGGTCCTGGGACCGAGCCGCAGAGCTTTAATTTAGGCCAGCAGAGCACCACTGCTTTGCATTTGGCTATTTTAGCGGCGCAAGTTTTAAATATTCAAACAATAACCTTTGTGTGGGATTGGCTCGAGCGCTTCGGAGCTGACCTTAATGTTTCCTCGTCAAGACACACAGAGTTACATTCAGAACAGTGCGGCTGATCAAATGACACGTCCTGTTGACTTTCTGAGGGAAAGCAGGTTTGCACCTTCCTCTGTGGGGAACGCACTTCAGCATGGTGCATGTTCCTGCACACTTCCTGCACACGCATGCAACTATGTGCGTATGTACATATGTCTGTATGTGTAAGTGTAGGTCTAAACATGGGTATGTACATATCTCTGTGTGCACCTGTGTATGTACATATGTAGGTATGTATGTATGCATGTATGAATGGATGAATGCATATATGTTTGTACATATGTATGCATATGCAAATGTGAATATGTATGTATATATCTGCATATATATCATTGCACAGTGTACAATGAAATTGAGCAGCAATCCAACTTTACACACAAAATGATTAAACATATGGCTAAAATAGATAAAAAGCAAGACAGAGGGAAAAAAATAAGAATAAAAAATAAAAATAAAACAATAATAATATACATTGCCTAAAAAATATTTAAATATAATAAATGACTATAAAATCTCTATATTCTAAACAGACAACAGACAAGTGAGGCAGCAGTTAGTTATTACACATTCCTTGGATAGCTTATAGAGATATAATTATTGCACATCAAGTGTTTTTTTTACAGAACGTGTGTGTATGTGTAATAATGTATGTACATGTACGTATGTATGTATGTATTTAGTTCAATTTAACAAATATTTATATAACATATATAAGGGTGCTATAACTTTTGCACGGTTTACCAAAAGGTTTTTTCCTACTGTTCACTATTCTACCCCTAACAGCTGGAGCCTTTTCAGTTTAGGAAAGGTTTCGTATAGAACTACATACGACACATTCTCCATCCACCTGAAGAGCCATCTCACCAGGCAAAGAACCATTTAAGCCTGCACAGTCCATAGAACCATGGTCCTAGTTAAAGAACCCTAGGAGAGCATCTTTGTGCGTACATTTACATATGGTGAGCATGCGAGCGCGAGAGGTGGGTGGAGTTGTTCTTCTGGAAGTGCAAACACAGGGAGGTGTAGCCAATCAGATTGCCGGATGGCCACTGGCCACCACAGGTGCCCTCTTTGGGAATGCACATGCTAGAGCCTCAGCTGCAGCTTTGATGTAAGTGGAGCTGGAACGGTGTGTTGGACTCCGGGCACACCGACCAGGAATCAAACCCCGGCCCTTCTTGGTGTGAGGCGACAGCGCTGCACACTGTGACAGCTTGCCTGAATTCTCAACAGTAGAACGAATGAATTCATTTCAGTGTTCAGATCGTAAACGATGCTGAGTCCATATGAGTAAAACCACCACACAGCTGGAGTGTGAGGTCTGTGTTTGGGGAGGCGGCGGTGATAATAATGGCCGTGGCATTTTATCGCCAAAAAAGTCAGTCAGAGTTCTGACTGTCTGAGATCTTCTCCTCGGTAAACGCGGTGGTGACATTTAGAACAGGTTTAAGAGCCGGTGCTAGACATTTATTTCCAGCTTCTGCCTAAAGAAGGATAATTGCTGCCGTGCGGTTTGAGTCATAGCCGGGAGCGCCACTAATATTTATTTCAGAGTTTCAGAGTGGCTTTCAAACAAAGTCCATTAGTCCGGTTCTAAGCCTGGTCTCTGGTTTAGAACATTTGAACTGCTTAGTACAGTCAGCAGTCCAGTTCTAGGCCTGGTCTCCTGTTTGGAACCTTTTGAACTGCTTAGTACCGTGCGGTACTAAACTACAGTCAACAGTCCAGTTCTAGGGCTGGTCTCCGGTTTGAAACTTTTTGAACTGCTTAGTACCGTACGGTACTAAACTACAGTCAGTAGTCCCGTTCTAGGCCTGGTCTCTGGTTTAGAACATTTGAACTGCTTAGTATAGTCAGTAGTCTAGTTCTAGCTCTGGTCTCTGGTTTGGAACCTTTGGAACTGCTTAGTACCGTGTGGTACTAAACTACAGTCAATAGTCCCGTTCTAGGCCTGGTCTCTGGTTTAGAACATTTGAACTGCTTAGTACCGTGCGGTACTAAACTTCAGTCAACAGTCCAGTTCTGGTACTAACCTGAAGTTAGGAGTCTAGTTCTAGGCCTGGTCTCTGGTTTGGAACCTTTTGAACTGCTTAGTACCGTACGGTACTAAACTACAGTCCAGTTCTAGGCCTGGTCTCCATTTTGGAACATTGGAACAGCTTTGTACTTTCCGGTACTAACCTAAAGTCAAGAGTCCAGTTCTAGCTCTGGTCTCTGGTTTGAAACCTTTTGAACTTTTTTGTACTTTGTGGTACTACACTACAGTCACAGTCCAGTTCTAGGCCTGGTCTCTGGTTTGGAACATTTGAGCTGCTTAGTACCGTGCGGTACTAAACTACAGTCCACAGCTCTGTTTGTTCTATTGGAGCGTAGTTACAGTATCAGTGTCATAGATGACTGTGATGCTGCGCTACAGGTAGCGTGATCAGCTGGGAGGGATTCTGAGTGCAGGTATCGTCCGCAGGTGTTCCCACAGTTCTTTCCACCTTATTCACTGTTATCTCAAATAAATATATGAAATATAATAACACACAAACCAGCAGGTCCTGATCTCCTGCCTGTCTCCTGTGTTGACCATACCCCCTGCTTATGTTGTCTGTTCGCAGTGGGCGAGGCCAGGAACCTGATCCCGATGGACCCTAACGGACTGTCCGACCCGTACGTCAAGCTGAAGCTCATCCCTGACCCTAAAAACGAGACCAAGAAGAAGACCAGAACCATCCGCTCCTCTCTGAACCCCACCTGGAACGAGTCTTTCACGTTGTAAGTGTGGAAATGGCTGGCTGTCAGTGCTGTACCTCTCAGAGAACCATTTAGTTTCGGGTTCCATAACCGGAACATGATTTCACCAAACACGTCGACCAAGATACACCTCCGTGTATCTACACTCACTGTCCAGTTGATCAGCTCCACTGACCACATAGGACACTCTGTACAGTTACAGACTGTGGTCCATCTGTTTCTCAGTATACTGTATTACCCTGTTCTTCAATGGTCAGGACCCCCACAGGACCACCACAGTGCAGGTACTATAGTCGGCGTGAATGCTTTACCGTCCAAAGCCAGCTGTACACTCTCATCCTCCACCAGTTTCCACCCAGAGCTCAGTGCTGAGTTTTATGTTCCACTCACCATCAGGTCTCTGTTGTGTGTTTGTGTGTGCGTGCAGTAAGCTGAGGCCCACCGATAAGGACCGCAGGCTCTCTGTGGAGGTTTGGGATTGGGACAGAACCACCCGGAACGACTTCATGGGCTCCATGTCCTTTGGAGTGTCGGAGCTGATCAAGTCTGGAGCATGTGGATGGTGAGAGCGCTCTGTGTGTGTGTGTGTGTGTGTGTGTGTGTGTGTGTGTGTGTGTGTGTTTGTCATATACGGTATTTGGGGGTAATACTATAATATATAATAATATTAATAATGACCGAGCTGACCAGAATTACCACCTAGCGGTTGGAATGGCACAATGAATAACACCGCTACCTGCCAAGAAGCGGCCGGCCCAATGTAGGAGACCGGGTTCCGGACTGGTCTGGAGTCTATGCTGTGCTACACTAATAAGATTGAATGGGGAAGACTCATAACACTCCAGTGGCCTACCTGTAATATGGTTGTCTATGTGAGTCGCTCTGGAAAAGGGCATCGGCTAAGTGCCGTAGGTGTTCTAGCTTAGGGTCATCAGGGTCATCAGCAAGACCAGCATGGCCATCTAAACCAGCAAGACATGCGTGTAGAACTTCACATCATACAGAATCAATAATCGTGAAACGTTTGTGACTACAGCTGAGCCTGTCTGATAAATATTATCACCAGAAATGTCCATTTTAAGATTCAGAATGATGATGAATATTGATATGATACAATACAATACTACGAATCTGCTGAAAGTCCAGTAGTGGTGAATAGTCCAGTTCTAGGCCTGATCCCTGGTTTTGTAACATTTGAGGAGCTAAATACCGTGTGGTACTAACCTGAAGTTAGGAGTCCAGTTCCAGGCCTGGTCTCCGGTTTGGAACCTTTTAGACTGCTTAGTACGGTTCGGTTCTAAACTACAGTCAACAGTCCAGTTCTAGGCCTGGTCTCCGGTTTGGAACCTTTTAGACTGCTTAGTACGGTTCGGTTCTAAACTACAGTCAACAGTCCAGTTCTAGGCCCGGTCTCCGGTTTGGAACCTTTTGGACTGTAAAGTACCATGCGGTACTAAGCTATAGTCAGCAGTCCAGTTCTAGGCCTGGTCTCTGGTTTGGAACCTTTTGAACTGCTTAGTACCGTGCGGTACTAAACTACAGTCAACAGTCCAGTTCTAGGCCTGGTCTCTGGTTTGGAACCTTTTGAACTGCTTAGTACCGTGCAGTACTAAACTACAGTCAACAGTCCAGTTCTAGGCCTGGTCTCCGGTTTGGAACCTTTTGAACTGCTTAGTACCGTGCAGTACTAAACTACAGTCAACAGTCCAGTTCTAGGCCTGGTCTCCGGTTTGGAACCTTTTGAACTGCTTAGTACCGTGCAGTACTAAGCTGTTTAAAAGGTTCCAAACCAGAACAAACAGAGCTGTGGTCTGTGGTCTACCGGTTTGGAACTAAACAGTTTGAAAGGTTTTAGTACCAGAGCAGTACTAAAACTGGACTGTTGACTTTAGTCCAGTTCTAGGCCTGGTCTCCGGTTTGAAATCTGTTGTGCTTCTTAGTACTGCCTAGTACTAAACCACAGTCCACAGCTCCAGGTTCTAGGCCTGGTAGTTCCGGTTTGGAACCTTTTGAACTGCTCTAGTACCGTGCAGTACTAAACTATCAGTCAAACAGTCCATGTCTAGGCCTGGTCTCTGGTTGGAACCTGATTTAGAATGCTTAGTATGAGGATGAATGATCTAAACTACAGTCATACAGTCTAGTTCTAGGCCTATGTCTCCGGTGGAACCTTTTGAACTGCTTAGTACCGAGCAGGACTAAAATACAGGTCCCACAGTCTAGTTCTAGGCCTGGTCTCCGGTTTGGAACCTTTTGAAACTGTGTGTACGGGTTCGGTTCTAAACTACAGTCAACAGGGCTAGTTCTAGTGCCTGGTCCCTGGTTTGAGAATGATTTGAATTGCTTAGTACCAGGCAGAAGTACTGAAACTGACAGTCAACAGTCTAGTTCTAGGCCTGGTCCTCTGTGTTTGGAACCTTTGTGAATTGCTTAGTACCTGCCGAACACCATGACAGTCAACAGTCCAGTTCTAGGCCTGGTCTCTGGTTTGGAACTTTTTGAACTGCTTAGTACCGTGCGGTACTAAGCAGTTTAAAAGGTTCCAAACCAGAACAAACAGAGCTGTGGACTGTGGTTTAGTACTAGTCAGAACTAAGCAGTTCAAAAGGTTTTAAACCAGAGACCAGGTCTAGAACTGGACTGTTGACTGTAGTCCAGTTCTAGGCCTGGTCTCCGGTTTGAAATCTGTTGAGCTTCTTAGTACTGCCTAGTACTAAACCATAGTCCACAGCTCTGTTGGTCCATTGGAGCGTAGTTACAGTATCAGTGTCATAGATGAGTCTGGTACTGTGCTACAGTTGATCAGAAATGTCCATGTTAAGAATTTGATTCAGAATGATGATGAATGATGATGAATGATTCTCATGAGTGACACTGATGTGGTGGTGGGGATGTAAGTGTGTGTAGTGAGAGCAAGGTGTGAAAATGGATCAGGCCTAGCAGGCCCTGAAAGGTGACCTGGGTTTAACAGGTGTTTGTGTGTACGCCAGGTACAAGATGCTGAACCAGGAAGAGGGCGAGTATTACAACGTGCCTATCCCGGAGGAGAATGATGGGAATGTGGAGCTCAGGCAGAAGTTTGAGGTGAGAACTGATCCACCTGG
>JAMWET010007807.1:75000-92500 GCA_024036415.1 Prochilodus magdalenae | reverse complement strand
ATAATCTCACTATACTGGCAGATAATTCAGCTTGTAGTTGGTAATTATGTTTCTTAACATAATCCTAATTATCTGCCTATATAGTCACTCAATATGGGTTTGGAACAAAGTGGAATAATCTTACAATAAGCATAAAACAATCTCAAAAGTGAGATCAGATAAATCAACTGCAGTTACGTTCATTTTACTTGCCACAGTCTCATATTTTGCTAAACATGTTAATGCAAAACCTGCCTACAGTCCACCTCCCTGTATCTACACTCACAGTCCATCATATCCGCTTCACTGACCATATGGAAGCACTCTGTCCCTGCTCTTCAATGGTCAGGACCCCCACAGGACCACCCAGAGCAGGTATTATGTGGGTGGTGGATCATTCTCAGCACTGCAGTGACACTGACGTGGTGCTGGTGTGAGTGGATCAGACACAGCAGTGCTGCTGGACAGCTCAGTGTCACTGCTGGACTGAGAATCGTCCACCAACCAAAAGTGTCCTGTGGGCAGCGTCCTGTGTCCACTGATGAAGGACTAGAGGATGACCAGCACTGCACTGTGCAGCAGCAGATGAGCTATCGTCTCTGACTGTCCATCTACAAGGTGGACCAGCAAGGTAGGAGTGTCTAATAGAGTGGACAGTGAGTGGACACAGTGTCTCAACACTCCAGCAGCACTGCTGTGTCTGATCCACTCACACCAGCACCACCCACACTAACACACCACCACCACCTCAGTGTCACTGCAGTGCTGAGAATGATCCACCACCCACATCATACCTGCTCTGTGGTGGTCCTGTGGGGGTCCTGACCATTAAAGAACAGGGTAATACAGTATACAGAGAAACAGATGGACTACAGTCTGGATCTGTAGAACTACAGAGTGTCCTATATGGTCAGTGGAGCTGATAGAGTGGACAGTGAGGGTTAGACTGTGAATCATATATTGGACTGATAGCAGTACATGCATTATCGTACTGTATATGGAAGGTGATGATATTGAATGTGATTGGGAGCTCTGTTTGTGTTTACCTTTGTACTGTGATTGCAGGATAAGACATTAGAAGACCTTAAACAGGTGCGTGTGAGAGTGGCTATATGAGTGCTTGATGAGAGAGAGAGAGAGAGAGAGAGAGGGAGAGTGAGCGAGAGAGAAGGAGAGAGAGAGAGTGTGAGTGAGTGAGAGAGAGAGAGAGAGAGAGACAGAGAGAGAGAGCGAGAGAGAGAGGGAGAGACAGAGAAAGAGAGAGAGAGAGGAAGAGAGAGAGCGAGAGAGAGAGGGAGAGACAGAGAAAGAGAGAGAGAGAGTGTGAGTGAGTGAGAGAGAGTGAGAGAGAGAGAGACAGAGAGAGAGAGAGAGACAGAGAGAGAGAGTGAGAGAGAGAGAGACAGAGAGAGAGAGTGAGTGAGTGAGAGAGATTGAGAGAGACAGAGAGAGTGTGAGTGAGTGAGTGAGTGAGTGAGTGAGTGAGTGAGTGAGTGAGTGAGAGAGAGAGAGAAAGAGAGAGAGAGACAGAGAGAGAGAGGAAGAGAGAGAGAGAGAGCGAAAGAGAGAGAGAGAGAGAGAAAGAGAGAAAGAGAGAGAGAAAGAGAGAGGGAGAGAGAGAGAGAGCGAAAGAGAGAGAGAGAGAGAGAGAGAGAGAGAGAGAGAAAGAGAGTGAGAGAGCGAGAGAGAGTCTACAGGTGACCGTGGTCCTGTCTGTTTTGGCCTTGGCCTGGTTTGCTCCGCCGCTCGTACGACGGCGTTCCGACTGTGGCTGCTGTATTAACGGCTGTATCAGGGCTAGGAAGCGCGGAACTTTAGCACCATGCTAATCTCCAGTCAGACTGTCTTGCTGTGTGAGTGTTTCTGCGTGTGAGGGCGCGAACGGAGAGCACGTCTAGGTCGAAAGACGTGTGAAGTCATGGCATATCCAAACAGCATCGTGCTGCCTGTGATCTTACAGCTCGAGGAGTTAGCGCTAGCTCAGCTTCGCAGGGCATCGTGGCCTTCGCGTTCGTGCATGGCATCATTAGGCTTTGTGAATGTTTGAGCACCATAGTTTGATCAAAGTCTCATTCACACATCTTCCTCCCCCATAGGCAGCTCGCGGTTTGTGTCGGAAGCTGGCTTCTTTGGGTTTAGCGCTGGAGCTACGAGGCTGATGTAGCCGCTAACTAGCACACCAGCTAGCATCAGGCCTCAATCACAACAAGCTCAAAGCTCTAATAGACTTTCTACTGTGGTTTCCAACACGGTAGGCCACTGTGGTCTACAAGCATGGAGTGATTTTAGAAAATCAGATTATCTCAGTGTCTTAGCAGGTAATTTAGCTTCTACTAGTACGAAATAAACCTGAAACGAGCAAAATGATCAGATTATACAGTGAGATTATGATAACTATATGTACTAAAATCACTTAATTATGTCTAGTAATCAGTTAAATGACCTTGTAACTAGACAACAACCATCCCAACATGGGAAATACTGAATAATTTGACCCAATATTTTGAACCAATAATAGATTTTACTTGGCACGGCCATTTTTTGCAGTGCACACACCAAGCCACCCTGACTTTCCCACTCTAAATTTTTTCAGTTTAATGCAAATATTGATTTCCTGGCATGTAAAATTACACTATATTGCCAAAAGTATTCACTCACTCATCCAAATCACAGGGGTTCCAATGACTTCCATGGCCACAGGTGTATAAAACCAAGCACCTAGCCATGCACCCTTATGAAACGCTAATATATGGCAATGTATTGGAAAATATAGTGCAATATATTAAATAATATAATGTCATATATGGGAAACAAGTGCATATATTGCATATATTTATATAGTGATAAATATATTACAATATATTGTATAATACATAAGGAATTGCCGCTTTTCATATATTATAGAGAATATATACATACTGTATATTGCCACATGTATGTATGAAATTATTCTCACATATATAAAACTATATATATTATCATGGAGAAATACATATGTCTATTACATATAAAATGAAATATATTACAGTGTATAAGTAAATATATATTATACTACCATACATACAATATATGAAAAGCGGAAATTCCTTATGTATTATACAATATATTGTAATATATTTATCACTATATAAATATATGCAAAATATATGCACTTGTTTCCCATATATGACATTATATTATTTCATATATTGCACTATATTTTCCAATACATTGCCATATATTATCGTTTCATAAGGGCAGACTGCTCCTACAAGACCCTAGTGAGAGACGGCGCTGTCACCGTAGCAAGGCTACGTCCTTTACAGTGCTGTACAGTGCTCCTCCACCCCCGGGTCTCAGGATAGGTGGTTTATATATATAGCCCTAGTTATGCTTTCACTCTGTAACATATAGCTCTAAATGAAAAGTGGCATATTTGGTAATGGGAACAATAAAATCTGGACATATTGCTCACCCAGACGCTTCTAATTCAGAATTTCTGAACTTATTAAAAAATCAAAGGACGGCCATCCACTGAGCCCTCAGGAGCTCAGTGAATTCAAGCGTGGTACCCCGGTACGATACTCCAACAAGTCCAGTCGTGAACTTTCCTCACTACTAAATATTCCACCAGGCAGCCGTCAGTGGGATTATGACTGGAATTGTGAGGGGAAGCGATTGGGAACAAGCCTGGCTAACCAGGCTAACATCAGTATCTGACCTCACACATTCTGGAAGAATGGTCGGGAATTCCCATACGCCCATTCCTAAACCTTGTGGAATGTCTTCCCAGAAGAGTTGAAGCTGTTGTAGCTGTAAAGGGTGGGCTGACGTTTTATTAAACCCTATAGATTGATAGATATAGGGTGTCACTCAAGTGCATATGCGTGTGAAGGCAGATGAGTAGTATAGGGTGTCTTGTATTAGTTGGCATATCGTAAATTTCTAATTTGGAGATTGTTTTCAGCAAATATTAAGATTTATGTAACTCATTTCGAGATGTGGTTTTTATTTGTTGTAAGTGATTTTATTAGGCCACATGTTCTCACTATATTTGCAGAATTTGGCTTATTCTAAGAAACATGTTTCAGACAGGCCAAATAATCTGCCAGTATGATACCAATATTAAATATAAAATTAAATACAAATATATTTGGGTAAAGAAAAATTGTGAAATGAGTCAAACGATCTTAAAATGAACGTACAAGAATCTCAGAATGAGAAATGTATGATATATGTATCCATCTAAATATAGGATAACTGTACATGCCGTGATATCATTTTTGCAGTATTGAGGATGGCCATCCTTTGATTTTTTAATAAGTTCAGAAATTCTGAATTATAAGCGTCTGGGTGAGCGATATGTCCAGATATTATTGTTCCCATTACCAAATATGCCACTTTTCATTTTGAGCTACATGTTACAGAGTGAAAGCATAACTAGGGCTATATATATAAACCACCTATCCTGAGTCCCGGGGGTGGAGGAGCACTGTACAGCACTGTAAAGGACGTAGCCTTGCTACGGTGACAGCACCAACCACTATCCATATGTAGTTGGTTTTTATATAATAAGTATTATTATTATTATTATTATTATTATTATTATTATTATTCTAGGATTTTTAGATATGTCGGTAGAGCTTTGTTTGTTTACTTGTTTACAGCTTCAGGACTAATCTCAGAAATAGTAAATACTGTATCGCGTATTGTGATACCATATTTGCCGGCCATATCGCCCCAACCCTAAGCTTGACCTCAGCAACATACTGAAACCCCTAAAGCCGTCTGCACAACCTGATAGCTAGATTAGCCTGGTAGCTCCAGTGCTATGATATAGAATAAGGAATGTGGGAGAGTTTTGGCCAACCTATCGTTTAATGCTTCTGGCAGAAAACAGAAACACCGAATCAGCATATTTAGCATGAACGAGCTCGGAAGCAATTTGCATTTTCCAGCGTTTGGATTTTTGGGATGGTCTTGCATGTTGAGGTTAATCGAGCACCGTTTCATTGCTAAAGCGAAGGATGCTGTTCGTACTGGCGGTGAATGGCGCTGGATTTTTTGGGCTGCTGGAATGCAGTCACTGTAGATGTGCCTGGATAGAGCGCCATGCTTTTGGTTATGGCATTATTTTCATATACGGAGCGTTCATGGTTATGTCCGGTGCTTCGGCAGTTTGGAGTGGAGTCTTTTGTCTACTCAGACACGTATACCTTCATTCATCAGCTCATTAAAAGCACTGGCCACATTTTCATTCACCATATTTAATCCAATCAGGTACGTCAAGGCGGTGAAACTGAACCGAATCATGCCGGATATGATCATCAGTGCTCTGTAGCAGGGATACAGGGATAGTATTTTTATGGATAGTGTCCCAGCGCTCCAATAAAACTGTTTGAATGGATAAGAGGAAAACTAGCTCTGCTTAGATGTGGCCATTTCACTTGAAGGCCCAATGGAGACCCTCCTGGAGGCCCGTTTCTGTTGAATCAGTGTCGTCCGGAGTCATCCTGAGGTGAATCGGATGCCTGGATGACCTAAAGACATGCCAAACCATATCCCAATCTGGACTGAGAGCCCAGAGCTCCCCACTCCATACCAGGAATGGACTCAGAACATGGACTCCAGATATAAGATCAGCCCTCGGGAAGAAGCTAAGGCTGCGTTCAAGAAGCAGGTAAAAGTGGGCCAAATCCGATTTTCCCACCAAACCCTTTTTGTTAGACATATCCCAATAGCTTTTAAATGTGATCTGGTTCCAGCATCAGTCCGAACAGATCACTTCCTAAACTGACCCGCACGAGCAAGGAACAGTGCTTAACACAGGACGCTCATCCATAGGTAAACGATCATGACGACTAGTGGATCCAGATCCGTTTCTGGAGGTTTCGGTCTTCGGTCTTCCCCAGCATCACAGAAGAGATCGTGGAGCTCCAACGGCTGACAGCTGTGCTCATCACCAAGAATGCGTTTCAGCTCTGCTGTTCAGTCATGGGCACATTCTTTGGTTTAGGTCCGTGGTTTCTTTAAACTTGGCTTTCCGACTTTTCCATATCCTTGTTCTCCAGCCGCTGCTTCGGACATTTCCGATGCTCAGTCGGAATAAGTGCCTTCTGATTGTTTTTGTTACGGAAGCATCAGCCCAAACGTTTTAGAAGTTTCAGCAAAGTTATGTCGGATGTAGAGATGAGAGAGATTGATGTGGCAGATTCAGGAATTCTGATTTGGCTATTTAGATGGTATTTCATTTTCGTATGTTGGACGCTGGTCAGATTTTTATCCAGATTGATTCTTGAAAGTCTGGCCCGCTAAACGATACCAAACACATGCGAGCCAGCTTTTTGCAGATCCAAACCACTTTTGGATTTGTTTTGGAATGCCATTCCAATCCGACTTTTACAGATGCATCTCAGTCTGGATGCTCTGGCTAGTCAAATCCAGAGAGACGGAAGTGCTGGGATTTGCTAGGTAGATACCAGCGCAAGCCATGAAGATCTGTTGGTGATGTCTGGACGCACAGATCCAACCGGATTGGTAGGAGCTTGGACACTCGTCTCAAAGATCTGAATTGCCTCCAATCTGAACACAGCCGAAGTATCCCAAATCGGAATTGAAAATATCAGATTCCGTTTGTTTCTGCTTTCACATCGGCTTGGTCTAATCTGTTTGTCACGGATTTGGGCCACTTCTACCCGCTGTGTGAATGTAGCCCAGGGGCTTGTTTAGATCTTTCATTAACTTCTGTTTTCAGTGATCGGATCACCTTCGGATTTCACTTCGGCTACGTTCACACAAATCCGATTTTCCCAAATCCGATTTTCGATACAAATCCGATCTTCTTGTTAGCGAAGTCTTTTAAATGTGACCTGTATCCGAACACACGTATCTCATGCCGCAGTCATCCGGAGATAAGCAACCATAGCGGCAGACGGAAGCAGCTCCCCTCCTGGTATCAGTTTCATCTTCACCCTCATCACAGGAGCGACCACGGAGTTCCAGAGACTGCCAGCTGGGCTGTCCACTGAGGGCGTGATGGAGCTCGCTGTGTACAGGGCATGTTAACTGACCGCGGACTCTTCTTTGGTTCATCTCCTTGGATTCCTCAGACTTTCCTTTCAGGCTTTCTTTCCGTTGATGCTGCAGCCTCGTTCGCTCCGTATGCGCCCATTTCGCCAGAATGTTAACGTGGACCGACATTTGAGTCATGAGTTCTAATCCGGCTCCTCGGATGTAGTCCCAATGCCTGTTTTTTTGGGATTTCAGTTCCACCTATGAAAGCAACCTACCTGTAACTTCCACTAGAACCTAAACCTCAGCCTAAACCTGTTCCTGACCTGTACTTCCACACGAAGCTGGAATGCAGGTACACACACATCGGATATGGGGAAAAAGATCGGATCTGGGCCACTTTTAGCTGCAGTGCGCACGGAACCTGTGACCCCATTAAACCCAGGTATGAACAGATTCAGAGTAGGGTTCTAGATACCGGTTCTGAATGTGTGCCTTTTGGATAAGAATCCCAACATCTGTTTAAAGGTCCAAAAGGGAGGTGTGGAGGATGGGAGTGCTAGGTGAAGGCTTTTGCTCTGCTGGACCCCAAGTCTTGATTGTGTAGGTGATGGGAATATCGGTTGCCCTGGAGGTGCTGGAGGAAGTTGTGGTGAACTGCCCATCTTTCTTCTGCCCACCTCGCCCACGTACCGAAGAGTGACCAGAGAACGCGAGCACCGGTTCCTGCTGGCCAGTGTTGTGTACTATGCACGCTCCAAAAAGCCTCAGTTGTGTTCCCACAGCTGGCACCCAGAAGGCCTTGTCATGCCTGCGTGTGATGTCTGTGCTCCATCTGTGACCCGAGCGTCTGCAGGTTCTTCTGGGCTTTTGGCACGTGTGCTCCGCCCGCTTCCTTGCTGCCATATGCACTGAGAGATGGTGGCTGCTGGCCTGGTTCAGTCAGGCTGATTTGTTGATTCAGCTCATTCGGAATCTCTCTCTCTCTCTCTCTCTCTCTCTCTCTCTCTCCCCCAGAAAGCTAAGCTGGGCCCAGGTAAGAAGGCCATCACCCCCCTGGATGACGACAGGTCCAGTTTACCCTCCTGTAACCTGGACCAGGTCAAGCTCTCTGACTTCAACTTCCTGGCTGTTTTGGGGAAAGGAAGCTTCGGGAAGGTTCGTATGCTGTCCGCCGTCGTCCACTCAGCAGGCCCGCCATCTTAAAGCATTAACAACCCTTAACCCAACGCCTTAACTTTTACTTAAACCTGAATCTAATCCTGACCTGAACTTCCACCCAAACCTAAACCTAATCTTGAGTTTAAACCTAACTTCCACTAAAAACTAAACCTAAGATCAAGCAGAATCCTGACCTATACTTCTACTTATAGCCTAAACCTCATCTAGATCTTAATTCCAACCATAGCTTCCACTAAAAAGCTAATCTAGGGCTCAACCTAATCCTGGCCTTACCTTCCACTCAAATATAACTTGACCGTAAACCTAACCATAGGGTCCACTAAAAAATAAACTTGAGGCTAAACCTAATCCTGACCTTAACTTTCACCCAAAGTCTAAACCTAATTTTTAGCGTAAACCTAACCATGATTTACATCCAAAGTCTAAACCCAAGTATAAACCTAATCCTGACCTTAACTTTCACCCAAAGCCTAAACCCAAGTATAAACCTAATCCTGACCTTAACTTTCACCCAAAGCCTAAACCCAAGTATAAACCTAATCCTGACCTTAACTTTCACCCAAAGCCTAAACCCAAGTATAAACCTAATCCTGACCTTAACTTTCACCCAAAGCCTAAACCCAAGTATAAACCTAATCCTGACCTTAACTTTCACCCAAAGCCTAAACCCAAGTATAAACCTAATCCTGACCTTAACTTTCACCCAAAGCCTAAACCCAAGTATAAACCTAATCCTGACCTTAACTTTCACCTAAAGCCTAAACCCAAGTATAAACCTAATCCTGACCTTAACTTTCACCTAAAGCCTAAACCCAAGTATAAACCTAATCCTGACCTCAACTTTCACCCAAAGTCTAAACCCAAGTATAAACCTAATCCTGACCTTAACTTTCACCTAAAGCCTAAACCCAAGTATAAACCTAATCCTGACCTTAACTTTCACCTAAAGCCTAAACCCAAGTATAAACCTAATCCTGACCTTAACTTTCACCTAAAGCCTAAACCCAAGTATAAACCTAATCCTGACCTTAACTTTCACCCAAAGTCTAAACCTAATTTTTAGCGTAAACCTGACCTTAACTTTCACCCAAAGTCTAAACCCAAGTATAAACCTAATCCTGACCTTAACTTTCACCCAAAGCCTAAACCCAAGTATAAACCTAATCCTGACTTTAACTTTCACCTAAAGCCTAAACCCAAGTATAAACCTAATCCTGACCTTTACTTTCACCTAAAGCCTAAACCTAAGTATAAACCTAATCCTGACCTTAACTTTCACCCAAAGCCCAAACCTAAGCTTGAACTTGAATGTAATCATAACATCCACTTAAAACCAAACCTCAACTTGACCTCAACTTTCACCTCTAACCAAAACTTCTACTGACAACTAAGCCTAACTCCAGACCTAATCCTAACCTTCTTCCACTTAAACTCAAACATAAGCATAGCATCTTCAGAAACCTAAACCTGAATCCAAATCTAATCTAAACCTTCCGCTAAAAACTTGACCAAATCTTGAATTTAAACCTAATCATAACTACACCTAAGACCAAACCTAGCCTGACCTTAATCTTCACCCGAAGCCCAAATCTAATCCTGAGCCTAACTTCCACCCAAAGCTTAAACTATATGCCCTGTAGAGAAGCTGTATGTCCTGTGGAGAATATATATGTCCTGTAGAGAACTGGATGTCCTTTAGAGAAGCTGGAAGTCCTGTAGAGAGCTGGATGTCTTGTAGAGAGCTGGATGTCCTGTAGAGAGCTGGATGTCCTGTAGAGAGCTGGATGTCCTGTAGAGAGCTGGATGTCTTGTAGAGAGCTGGATGTCCTTTAGAGAAGCTGGAAGTCCTGTAGAGAGCTGGATGTCTTGTAGAGAGCTGGATGTCCTGTAGAGAGCTGGAAGTCCTGTAGAGAGCTGGAAGTCCTGTAGAGAGCTGGATGTCTTGTAGAGAGCTGGATGTCCTGTAGAGAGCTGGATGTCCTGTAGAGAGCTGGATGTCTTGTAGAGAGCTGGATGTCCTGTAGAGAGCTGGATGTCCTGTAGAGAGCTGGATGTCTTGTAGAGAGCTGGATGTCTTGTAGAGAGCTGGATGTCTTGTAGAGAAGCTGGATGTCCTGTGGAGAAGCTGGATGTCCTGTAGAGAAGCTGTATGTCTGGATATCCATCATGGCTGTCTTCCTGCAGGTGATGTTAGCCGAGATGAAGACCAGCGATGAGCTGTACGCTATAAAGATCCTGAAGAAGGACGTGGTGATTCAGGATGATGATGTGGAGTGCACCATGGTGGAGAAGAGGGTGCTTGCCCAGCAGGACAAACCACCGTTCCTCACTCATCTCCACTCCTGCTTCCAGACTGTGGTAGGAACTCTTGCATAATGTTTAGGTGTGTGTTGTGGGCTTTGTGTGTGTTTGTGTTGTGGTGTGTGTGTATTGCATTGTGGTTTGTGTGTGTGTCTCTGTATTGTCTAAATGTGTTGTGTTTGGGTGTGGGTGTAGTGTGAGTATTGTGGAGTGTGTGTGTTGTGGGCTATGTGTGTGTTTGTGTTGTGGGGTTGTGGTGTGGTGTGTGTGTGTGTGTGTGTGTGTTTGTGTTGTGTGTGTATTGCATTCTGGTGTGTGTGTGTGTGTGTGTGTTTGTGTGTGTGTAGTGAGAGTGTGTATTGTGTTGTGGTGTGTGTGTCGGTTTGTGTTTGTGCTGTGGTGTGTAGGAGTGTGTGGATAGGTGTTGTGGGTGTGTGTGTAATGTGTGTGTATTGTGTTGTGGTGTGTGTGTAGTGTTTGTGCTGTGGTGTGTATTAGTGTATGCTGTGGTGTGTGTGTGGGTGTGTGTTGTGCTCACCACACCTCTCCTCTATGTAGTGTTTGTAGTGTAAAGAGTGGGCTATGTGTGTGTCCGTGCTGTGTGTGTCTCCTGTGCCCATGAGCTGTTTGAGCTGTGATGTGATAGAGAGTGTGGATAGGTGCAGGGAGTGGGCGTGACTGTGCGTAACGAGCTGCGGATTGTGTTTCGGTTCTGTGTTTAGTCTTTGTGCTGTGGTGTGTACAGGAGTGTGACTGCGGTGTGTGTGTGCGGGATGTTCCATTATAGCTCTATACTGTAGTCATCACCTCCATGATTGCGTCGCTAAGCGCGATGGGGACGCCGGGACTGCGTATAATTGCAGTTGTGTGTGTGTGTGGAGATGACCGTTTTTGTTATTGTGGTTATGTAGGCTGTGTGTGGATAGGTCATTGTAGGTTAAAATATGTTTGTAAAAAAAGATCCGCCTATTGTGCTGATTGGTTTAGCTGCGTAGCCCATTTACACACACACCTCACAACAACGTAATTCTGGTTTACAGCACCAGGTCAGGAAACACGGGAGTAGTCTTAGACTGTGTTGCTGGGGTTGGTGGGGGAGTGTTTCTGCACTACCACCTCTCCTCTAGATGGCGTACAAGTAACAAAATACAAGTCCATGTCAAGTCACGAGTCTATAGGTCTAGAGTCCGCCCAAGTCTGAGCAATGACACAAAGCCTATAGTGGTTCTGATAGCATGAGAGTGTAGACCTCTAAAAAAGCGTCACAACTCCATGATTAGCGTCGTAAAAACGCGACTGGGACGCCGGGACAGTCCAACACTACTTTTCTTATTTTTTTTAAATGCTGCATATTTCCTTACAATATTCACTCACAAAAAATGACATGCTCTACAACTCTCAGACAGAACAAACTAGAAGCAGTATCACTTTTTCTTCGGCACCACACTCTCCCTCAAACACTTCCTGTTTCCGGCCAGCTGATTGGCTTAGGGGCGTAACACTTTACACACACATCAGCTGGAATGTAATTCTAGCTTTACAGCACCAGGTCAGGAAAACACAGACCTATCCGGGTGTGTGTATTGCTGACCGCATGGTCCACCGATCCAGTGTCTGCAATTTGTCACACACCAGAGCATGGCCACAAGTTATACGCTAAAATTGTGAAGTCCAAGTCAAGTCACGAGTCTATAGGTTAGAGTCCAAGTCAAGTCTTAAGTCAATTTACATTTAGCATATATAGTAACTGTAGCATTAAAAAAGTTTAGATAAAAAAAAACACAACAGATTAACTTAGTGTGTAAAACACAACTGTATTTTTTTTTTTAAATGCTGCATATTTCCTTACAATATTCACTCACAAAAAACGACATGCTCTACACCTCTCAGACAGAACAAACTAGAAGCAATATCACTTTTTCTTCGGCACCATACTCTCCCTCAAACACTTCCTGTTTCCGGCCAGCTTAAGGGGTTAACACTGTATGCTATATAGCTGGAATGACGGCTAAACGGCTAAGCGGCTAGCACAGACCTATCCGGGTGTGTGTTCAGATGCCGTATGAAGTTGGATGTGGTCGAACCAGTGTCTGTAATTTGTCTCCCACACTCTCTGCACGTCGCCACTCTTCTGTTATACGCTGGGATTGTGAATTCCCTGTAACCAATGGCTACCACGTACGGCGCTCGCGCCGAAGCCACGCTACAGCGTTGTGTTTACATTTGGCGCCGCTCACTGATGTCACGCACGCGCTGAAGTCGGATGTTGTGATTGGTCCGTGTCCGTGGGGCGTGTCCCAAATCAGCGAAATAAAGTACACTTACACAAACAGACTGGGTAAATGGAAACAGGTGGAATCAGTTCTCCAGCGAACTAGACCGGGAGTGATTGGTAGATCGGGTGACGCACTCTGGGTTTTAAGGAACGTCACTGTGGATGTGCATCACTGTAGTGGCACTGTTTATTATAATGCCTTTTAAAAAATGTCCTATTAAACAGTTATAAATGTTATATTAACACGTCATTAGATTGTTATAAAATCATTACACCCCCGAAATACCACCACACAGCGCCGACAGTGAAGTTATTCATACGTGATATGTGCAATTTGTGTTCTGTATCATAGTGTTTCAAACAGTCTCTCTCTCTCTCTCTCTCTCTCTCTCCCCCCCCCCTCTCCCTCTCTCTCTTTCTCTCTCTCTCTCTCTCTCTCTCTCTCTCTCTTCCCCCCTCTCTCTCTCCCTCTCTCTCTTTCTCTCTCTCTCTCTCTCTCTCCCCCCCACTCTCTCTCGCTGTCTCTCTCTGTCTCTCTCTGTCTCTCTGTCTCTCTCTCTGTCTCTCTGTCTCTCTCTCTCTCTCTCTCTCTCTCTCCCCCTCTCTCCCTCTCTCTCTCTCTCTCTCTCTCTCTCTCTCTCTCTCTCTCTCTCTCTCTCTCTCTCTCTCTCTCTCCCCCTTTCTCTCTCTCTCTCCCTTTCTCTCTCTCTCTCTCTCTCTCTCTCTCTCTCTCTCTCTCTCTCTCTCTCTCTCTCTCTCTCTCTCTCTCTCTCTCTCCCTCTCTCTCTCTAGGATCGTCTGTATTTCGTGATGGAGTATGTGAATGGAGGGGACCTCATGTATCACATTCAGCAAGTGGGGAAGTTTAAAGAGCCCCAGGCCGTGTAAGCCTCTGCATGTTTATCTGTTTGTTGTTGAAGTGATTGTATCCGTGCTGAGTATGTTACAGCCTCTCAGAACTCAGTGCTTGTCTCATCAATAGCCAGCTCAGGAATCATTGAGACTGCCTCACTAGGTCCTGGTTCAGGCCAAATGAGGGAGGGGGGTGGGCTGGTGGGTTGCAGAGCAGCAGTGTGGTGTCGGAGTAGTTAGGGTCCTGTCTGCTGAGATGCGACGGGCACCGAAGCGTCGCCTCTGGCTGAATGGCGATGATGTACCGTGGTCCATCGGTGCGAATAGACGCTGTTACCGCCGTTACTCTGTCGTTACAGGTTCTATGCAGCAGAGATCGCTGTGGGCCTGTTCTTCCTGCACCGGAAAGGAGTCATCTACAGGTGAACACCAACACTCTCACAGCCCCTCGGGCTCAGCCCCTCATGTGTCCATATACAGTGTGTTATTAGAGGCGTGGGTGAGAGACGTGAATCACCGGTGTCACAGATCGGAATGTTATGATCCCATAATAACTGATCATGTTAGATTATAATCAGTCGGTTCAGTAAAGTGCGCACTCATTTGTTAATCTGAGTAAATTAAGAAGGGCATTATGGGCATTATCTGTGATCTGAGTCATCCCAGAGTAACCCAATCAAATCCGAGATGAATCCAGTATTCCATGATTCATTTAATCCCGTCCTAAATGACAGAAATCCCTCCTGTTGAGCCTCAATCCCCCTTCCATCCTGTACTGCTGGTTTGAATTGCCCCTGCATTCATCTGTGAATCCTCTGTATCCATTGTTTATGCCCCTCTATGAATCCCTAGTAATCCAGAATCCATCCCTGTAGTCCCTGTATCCATCCCTAATCCTCTGTGTGCTATTCTATTCACCCCAATGCCCCTGTAACTATTCCCTATGACCTTCTGTCCATCCCTAATGCCTCTTTATTATTCCGTAATGCTCATGTATCATTCCGGAATGCCCCTGTATCCGTCCCTAATGTTTTGCATCCATGGCTTGTGTTGTATATCAGTGCCTAATGCCCCGTATTTATCCCTAATGGCTCTGTATCAATCCATAATGCCCCTATTCCAGTCCCTAATGCCCCACTATCCTTCCCCAATTCCCTCTATCCATCCATAATTTCCCTCTATCCACACCCATTTCCTCTGTATCCATCCTCGTCTTCCCTGTCTCTATCCTTAATTCCACTTTCATCCATATATCTGTTCCTAATTTCTCTCTATCCACCCCGGTGCTCCTGTATTCGCCTGTACCCATCCCTAGTGCCCCTTTATCAGTCTGTAATGCCCAGTATACACCCCCAATTCCCGGTATCCATCCCTAATTTCCCTCTATCCACACCTATTTCCCCTGTATCCATTCCTGTTTTCCCTGTCTCTATCCCAATGCCCCTTCATCCATGTGTCTATTCCTAATTCCCCTCTATTCATCCCTGATGCCCCTTTATCCATTCCTGCCCCTGTATTGTTCCCTAATGCCCCTGCATTCATCCTTGTACCCATTCCCGGTGCCCCTGTATCCGTTTATAATTCCTGTGATCCACTGTGTCCGTCTCTAATGCCACTGTATGCATCCCTAATGCCTCTGCCTCAGTGCCTAATGCCCTGTATCTAACTCTAATGCCCTGTATCTAACCCTAATGCCCTGTATCTAACCCTAATGCCCTGTATCTAACCCTAATGCCTCTGTATCGGTGCCTAATGCCCTGTATCTAACCCTAATGCCCTGTATCTAACCCTAATGCCCTGTATCGATCCATAATTACCCTGTGCCAGAGCCTAATTCCCCCTATCCATCCCTAATTTCCCTCTATCCACACCTACTTCCCGCATTCGCCCATGTCTCTATCCCTAACGCTCCTATTTCTAATGCCCCGCTCTCTATCCCAGTGCCCCTGTAGTCCACTGTACCAGTCCCTAATGCCCCTTTACCAGTCCCAAATGCCCCAGTGTCCATCCCTAATTCCCCATATCCATCTCTAATTTCTTTCTATCCACACCTACTCGCCCATGAGTTCCTGTCTCTATCCCTAAGGCTCCTATATCTGATTCATCTATCCCAGTGCCCCTGTATTCCCATGTACCCATCCCTAATGCCCCTTTATCAGTCTCTAATGCCCAGTATACACCCCCAAATCCCGGTATCCATCCCTAATTTCCCTCTATCCACACCTATTTCCCCTGTATCCATCCCAGTGCCCCGGTATCCATACATGATCTCCTTCTATTCATCCCTGATGCCCCTTTATCCATTCCTGCCCCTGTATTCTTCCCTAATGCCCCTGCATTCATCCTTGTACCCATTCCCAGTGCCCCTGTATCCGTTTATAATTCCTGTGATCCACTGTGTCCGTCTCTAATGCCACTGTATGCATCCCTAATGCCTCTGTATCGGTGCCTAATGCCCTGTATCTAACCCTAATGCCCTGTATCTAACCCTAATGCCCTGTATCGATCCATAATTACCCTGTGCCAGAGCCTATTGCCCCAGTGTCCATCCCTAATTTCCCTCTATCCACACCTACTTCCCGCATTCGCCCATGATTTCGTGTCTCTATCCCTAACGCTCCTATTTCTAATGCCCCGCTATCTATCCCAGTGCCCCTGTAGTCCACTGTACCAGTCCCTAATGCCCCTTTACCAGTCCCAAATGCCCCAGTGTCCATCCCTAATTCCCCACATCCATCTCTAATTTCTCTCTATCCACACCTGTTTTCCCTATCTCCAGCCCAGATGCCTCTTCATCCACGTATCCATTCCTAATCCCGCTGTATCCACCCCAGTGCCCCGCTCTCCATACAGGATGTCCTTCTATTCATCCCTGATGCACCTGTATCCATCACTGTTGTCCCTGTGTCTAACCCCACCGTCCTAATACCCCAGTGTCCAGCTTTAATGCGGTCTAATGGCCTCGTGTTCCACTCTTCTCCTGCCGTGCTGTTGGACCGTGCTCCTTCACCTGAACTCCTCTGGTCCTCTCTCTGTTCTGTCGCTCGGGCAGCACAGCTGTTTGGCTCTCTCCTGTTGTTTTTAATTCTCTGCGACTGAACTGGCCTGAGGAAATGGAGCACACACCCACACACACCCACACACCATACGCTCACTCACACAGACACAGACCCTGTTCTCACTGACGTCAGCCAGCATGGCCGCCTGTCTGTACAGCTCTGACACACTACTGAGAGAGTGGGCGAGAGAGAGAGAGTGAGAGAGACAGGTTGGCCTGCCCTTATTCCTAATGCCAAACTTTGTTTCTCAGTTTGTGCTTTATCAGAGCCTGTGGTAGATGCCCCTCCGATGACCCCTGTGTAGCTCTGAGCGTCCAAAACCAGACACCAGACCGCAGACTAGGAGCAGCAGCAGGGTCCTGTGTAGGATTAGCAATAATCAGACATTCAGAAAACCACACACTCATGAAACATCACTGTCTTCTGATCCCTGATCGGTTTATGTCACTGTGTGTATTGCGTAGGCACTACTGTAGATTGGAGTGTGTGGTAGTATGAAGTATGAGCCTCACTCTCCACCAGAGGAGCATGTTTTAGACTTTTTGGAGTGTCTGTGGGAATTTGTGTTCGTTCTGTAAAAGGAGCTCCTCTAATGGACGTGGTGTTGTCTTGTTTTGTCAGGGACCTGAAGCTGGATAACGTGATGCTGGACGCTGAGGGTCACATTAAAATTGCAGATTTCGGGATGTGCAAGGAGAACATATACGAAGGCGTCACAACGCGCACCTTCTGCGGGACACCTGACTACATCGCCCCGGAGGTGGGTGGATGTGGAGGGCGGGTGTGGTGGGTGGAGGTTGAGGGCGGGTGTGGTGGATGTTGAGGGCGGGTGTGGTGGGTGGATGTTGAGGGCGGGTGTGGT
>JAMWET010007807.1:67500-70000 GCA_024036415.1 Prochilodus magdalenae | reverse complement strand
CGCCTCCACACATGGATTCGTTGGGCGTCTCCACCAAGACTAAAGCGGGACTCGTCACTGAAGATGACCCACTGCCGTTCTGAGTCGCTCCATGACAGTCTGGTACGACACCACTGCAGTCTTTGGTGACGGTGACGCTGTGTTAAGGACAGTCGTGGTAACGGTCTGTGTGCATGTAGTCCTGCGTGGTGCAGCCGTCTGCCAATGGTGCTGCACTAACAACATGATTAATAGAGGACACCACTGCTCACCGAACGTCTACAGTCGTGGCTGTTGGGTCAGTCAGGTACAGAGATAAGGCCCGTCCTTGCCTACCTCACACGTGCGGCCGAGCGTGAAACTTGAATCATGAGCGTGTCTCACGATGTCAAACCCACCCACCCAGTTTCATTCCTGTGGGTTGGTTCCTTCTGGGTGCAGTTCCTCCTTTGGTGAAGAGTGTACATAGGCGCGGACCAAAGGGATTGAACTGCCAGGTGACCCTTTGGTGGATCCATGGATGGAGCGCCTGGTTACAGTGTTGGTGGTGGTGGTGGTGGTGATGGGAAACAGGGGTTGCTATGACTACAACACTGCTGTATCCATATACAGTATATAGTATTTGTTGGTGGTGATTTTAGACTTTACTTTGTTCTGTGACGTGATGATGCTGAGTGGTCCGATGGAGGAGACCCCCTGTGTCTCAGTGGCGTCTCTCTGTAATTATAAAACACCAGCTCTTTTATTTCTGAGCTGCTATCTGACCGCTGACACATACAAATATAACCCACCGCTAACTTCTCTGTTCACACCAGACGCACTGTCAGGAGGAGGAGGGGGGATAGAGGAGTGACAGACTGAAACGGGATAGAGGAAAAATAGGGGGAGAAGAAGGAAAGAGATAAAGAGAGAGAAAGAAAAGTAAGAAAGAGAAAGAGACACATGGAGAGGGAGGGAAAGAGAAATGAGACAGAGAGAGAGAAAGAACTGAGAGAAAGGAAGAAAGAACAGGAGAGGAAGACTGAGAGACTGAAAGTGGGAGAAAAAGAAAGAGGGAAGGAGAAAAGAGAAACAGGAGGGAGATAAAGTAATAGAAAGCAATAAGAGAGATTAAGAAGAGATAGAAAGAGAAAGAAACAGAACGGAAGAGAGATAAGTGGAAGGTCGGGAGGTGCACGAACCACCTTACCGGGCTCCTTTCATGGTGGAGGAGTTGCAGCTCCGTGCTCTCTGTCTTTCGGTCATTACCCAAAGCTCCTGACCTCAGGTGCGGGTGGGGATGTAGACCAACCGGTAAACCAGAGAGCTTTGCTTCTGGATCAGCCCCCTCTTCACCACCACAGTCCGACGCAGGGGCCACACCACATTCGCCACCTGTTCCAGCCTGCAGCCGATCTCACAGTCCCCCCTGCCATCACCTGTGAACCCCCTCCTGCCCCCATGCGACTTTAGGTGCCTACCAGCCGCTTCGCCCTCAGCTGCAGACCGCTCCAGGGCGCGCTGGAGGCTTCCCCGTAAAGAAGTCAAACGGACGACAAGGACACGTCATGATGCTGCTTGTGTCAGGTTATGGTGCTGCTGTTCGTTTGGTCTGTGGGGTAAACCAGCTTCTATGAAGTCTATAAATTTTTCAAGCACTCCCCCCACTCTCCCACTCTCTCCACCCCCCGCCCTGGCGTAGGGGGCTTGGCGGTGTAACCTTGAAGCCCCGACCGGACTCTGGGGGAAATGGATTTCAGCGGACGTGTGCCGGCTCTGAGCTGCTGAGCTATTTTCGTCTCTGATATACTGTAACTGTCCGCTCGGCTCATGTGAGTGTCCTCGGCCGGCCGTGTTGTTGCTGACAGCCGAGCAGGAAAGGATTTGATCCTCTGCTGTCCACCCATCCCAGAGTTGCATCCTGTCAGTTTGCGGCGTTTCTGCAGTAGATATGTAGATTTATCCCCCATTTTTTCCCACCATAAATATAAATGACCTGCGGGGCTGCCCTGCACTGCGGCGTCTTTAGAAATGCACTCCAACTTTTGATCTGTGAGTCCAACCTTTGGAACATGTAGATTTTTTACATTTTGAAAGTGATTCTAAACATTTAGAAATCAATTCCGAAAGTTTGAGTGGTGATTACAGATGGATGAACAGGGATTCCAAACTTTTAAATGTGACGATGGACAGACAGAGTGTGACGTGCGCTGAACTAAAAGCAAGGCACAGTTTATTAAACAGGTTGTACTGAAACACAGCAACACCAAGAACAGGAAATACAGTCAAGGGCTAGAGTTAATAAACAGGCAGGGGTCCAACCAAGCAGACAATCAGACCAGACAGAGGTACCAGAGGTAATACACAAGAGGAGCAAACCAGAGAACCGAAACAGAGTCAAGCCAGGGTAACGAGATCAAACACAGCGAGAGCGCTCAGTGCGCTACAGAGGGGCAGTACTTCGCAATGAGCCCCTGCTCAAATAAACAAACAGACAAATGAACAACAGGTGACCAATCAGTATTCTAGAGACCGAGAGCGA
>JAMWET010007807.1:52500-62500 GCA_024036415.1 Prochilodus magdalenae | reverse complement strand
GGATGTCATATCTTTTTCACCGGAGTCAGCACTGTGGCTATAGAGACACCTAATTTAGTCCTACTACCAGCCCACAGGGCTTTTTCCATTCATCATCCGGAGGAGGATTAGAACAAGGGTGGAGGGAAGGTCTAAAATAAGACTACTACCAACCTGCTGCTCCCTTTTGGGGAGTCGTGTTTTGTGTTAGGCCTAATTGGGGTTGTAGAGGGTTTTCCAGCGTGAGAGCTGAGGGTGTTCGCTCTGGGCTACTCCGTTATGAGCTCCTGCTGTTGTTGTTGTTGTTGTTGTTTGCGACCTGGTGTCAGGCTGCCAGTGTTTCTCTCATCTCAGCAGCCTCACAATTTAGCCACGTCCAGCTTTTGCAGGGGTGACCTGTAATCCCACCGAGGTCGTTCTGAGGCTTTCTGCCAAGCGCAGCCTGAAATAAGGCAGACAAAGAGCTTTTGCTTGTGATAGCCAAACCAGACATGGGGCGTTCTCAGTGCAGCTAGGAAAGAACTGCCAGGGTAACCTAAAAGCAGACATTTGCAGGAACACAGGGAAGAAAAGCAGGTACTTCGGCAGTTTGAGTCGGTAGACTGCCCTGCTGATGGCCCTGCATGGTGCTGGCCTTGCTGGTGATCAGCATTTGTTTTTGCTTGTTTTGAAAAAGTTTTGCTGGTTAGCTAGCACCAACCAGCTTAAACCAGTAGAGCCAGAGTTTGAGATGTTTCACATGCTGTTTGAGATGTTATTGATGGCTAATAATCTGAGATGTTGTCTTTGAGGTGTTATCTTAAAGTTTGAAATGCTATTGCTAGTTAAAAGTTTAATATATTAGAGTTTGAGATGTTACAAGTAGCTTAAGATGAGAGTCTGAGATGTTATGCTAGCTGAGTGTTTGAGATGTTATGCTAGCTGAGAGTTTGAGATGTTATTGCTAGCTGAGAGTTTGAGATGTTATGCTAGCTGAGAGTTTGAGATGTTATGCTAGCTGAGTGTTTGAGATGTTATGCTAGCTGAGAGTTTGAGATGTTATTGCTAGCTGAGAGTTTGAGATGTTATGCTGGCTGGGAGTTTGAGATGTTATGCTAGCTGAGAGTTTGAGGTGTTATTGCTAGCTGGGAGTTTGAGGTGTTATTGCTAGCTGGGAGTTTGAGGTGTTATGCTAGCTGAGAGTTTGAGATGTTATTGCTAGCTGGGAGTTTGAGACGTTATGCTACCTGGGAGTTTGAGACGTTATGCTAGCTGAGAGTTTGAGACGTTATGCTAGCTGGGAGATTGAGGTGTTATTGCTAGCTGGTAGTTTGAGATGTTATGCTAGCTGGGAGTTTGAGATCTTATTGCTAGCTGAGAATCTGGGATGTTATGCTAGCTGAGAGTTTGAGATGTTATGCTAGCTGGGAGTTTGAGATGTTATTGCTAGCTGGGAGTTTGAGATGTTATTGCTAGCTGAGAATCTGGGATGTTATGCTAGCTGAGAGTTTGAGATGTTATGCTAGCTGAGAGTTTGAGATGTCATTGCTGGCTGAGAGTTTGAGATGTTATTGCTAGCTGGGAGTTTGATACGTTATGCTAGCTGGGAGTTTGAGATGTTATGCTAGCTGGGAGTTTGATATGTTATGCTAGCTGGGAGTTTGAGACGTTATGCTAGCTGGGAGTTTGAGATGTTATGCTAGCTGGGAGATTGAGGTGTTATTGCTAGCTGGGAGATTGAGGTGTTATTGCTAGCTGGTAGTTTGAGATGTTATGCTAGCTGGGAGTTTGAGATCTTATTGCTAGCTGAGAATCTGGGATGTTATGCTAGCTGAGAGTTTGAGATGTTATTCTAGCTGGGAGTTTGAGATGTTATTGCTAGCTGAGAATCTGGGATGTTATGCTAGCTGAGAGTTTGAGATGTTATGCTAGCTGAGAGTTTGAGATGTTATTGCTAGCTGGGAGTTTGATACGTTATGCTAGCTGGGAGTTTGAGATGTTATGCTAGCTGGGAGTTTGATATGTTATGCTAGCTGGGAGTTTGAGATGTTATGCTAGCTGAGGGTCTGAGATGTTATGCTAGCTGAGAGTCTGGGATGTTATGCTAGCTGAGAGTTTGAGGTGTTATTGCTAGCTGGGAGTTTGAGGTGTTATGCTAGCTGAGAGTGAGGTGTTATTGCTAGCTGGGAGTTTGAGACGTTATGCTAGCTGGGAGTTTGAGACGTTATGCTAGCTGGGAGTTTGAGATGTTATGCTAGCTGAGAATCTGGGATGTTATGCTAGCTGAGAGTTTGAGATCTTATTGATAGCTGAGAATCTGGGATGTTATGCTAGCTGAGAGTTTGAGATGTTATTCTAGCTGGGAGTTTGAGATGTTATTGCTAGCTGAGAATCTGGGATGTTATGCTAGCTGGGAGTTTGAGATGTTATGCTAGCTGAGAGTTTGAGATGTCATTGCTGGCTGAGAGTTTGAGATGTTATTGCTAGCTGGGAGTTTGATACGTTATGCTAGCTGGGAGTTTGAGATGTTATGCTAGCTGGGAGTTTGATATGTTATGCTAGCTGGGAGTTTGAGATGTTATGCTAGCTGAGGGTCTGAGATGTTATGCTAGCTGAGAGTCTGGGATGTTATGCTAGCTGAGAGTTTGAGGTGTTATTGCTAGCTGGGAGTTTGAGGTGTTATGCTAGCTGGGAGTATGAGGTGTTATTGCTAGCTGGGAGTTTGAGACGTTATGCTAGCTGGGAGTTTGAGACGTTATGCTAGCTGGGAGTTTGAGATGTTATGCTAGCTGAGAATCTGGGATGTTATGCTAGCTGAGAGTTTGAGATGTTATGCTAGCTGAGAGTTTGAGATGTTATTGCTGGCTGGGAGTTTGAGATGTTATAGCTAGCTGAAAGTTTGAGATGTTATGCTAGCTGGGAGTTTGAGATGTTATTGCTAGCTGAGAGTTTGAGGTGTTATTGCTAGCTGGGAGTTTGAGACGTTATGCTAGCTGAAAGTTTGAGATGTTATGCTAGCTGGGAGTTTGAGATGTTATTGCTAGCTGAGAGTTTGAGGTGTTATTGCTAGCTGGGAGTTTGAGACGTTATGCTAGCTGGGAGTTTGAGACGTTATGCTAGCTGGGAGATTGAGGTGTTATTGCTAGCTGGTAGTTTGAGATGTTATGCTAGCTGAGAGTTTGAGATGTTATGCTAGCTGGGAGTTTGAGATGTTATGCTAGCTGAGAGTTTGAGATGTTATTCTAGCTGAGAGTTTGAGATGTTATTGCTAGCTGAAAGTTTGAGGTGTTATGCTAGCTGGGAGTTTGAGATGTTATGCTAGCTGAGAGTTTGAGATGTTATGCTAGCTGAGAGTTTGAGATGTTATTGATAGCTGAGAATCTGGGATGTTATGCTAGCTGAGAGTTTGAGATGTTATTCTAGCTGGGAGTTTGAGATGTTATTGCTAGCTGAGAATCTGGGATGTTATGCTAGCTGGGAGTTTGAGATGTTATGCTAGCTGAGAGTTTGAGATGTCATTGCTGGCTGAGAGTTTGAGATGTTATTGCTAGCTGGGAGTTTGATACGTTATGCTAGCTGGGAGTTTGAGATGTTATGCTAGCTGGGAGTTTGATATGTTATGCTAGCTGGGAGTTTGAGATGTTATGCTAGCTGAGGGTCTGAGATGTTATGCTAGCTGAGAGTCTGGGATGTTATGCTAGCTGAGAGTTTGAGGTGTTATTGCTAGCTGGGAGTTTGAGGTGTTATGCTAGCTGGGAGTATGAGGTGTTATTGCTAGCTGGGAGTTTGAGACGTTATGCTAGCTGGGAGTTTGAGACGTTATGCTAGCTGGGAGTTTGAGATGTTATGCTAGCTGAGAATCTGGGATGTTATGCTAGCTGAGAGTTTGAGATGTTATGCTAGCTGAGAGTTTGAGATGTTATTGCTGGCTGGGAGTTTGAGATGTTATAGCTAGCTGAAAGTTTGAGATGTTATGCTAGCTGGGAGTTTGAGATGTTATTGCTAGCTGAGAGTTTGAGGTGTTATTGCTAGCTGGGAGTTTGAGACGTTATGCTAGCTGAAAGTTTGAGATGTTATGCTAGCTGGGAGTTTGAGATGTTATTGCTAGCTGAGAGTTTGAGGTGTTATTGCTAGCTGGGAGTTTGAGACGTTATGCTAGCTGGGAGTTTGAGACGTTATGCTAGCTGGGAGATTGAGGTGTTATTGCTAGCTGGTAGTTTGAGATGTTATGCTAGCTGAGAGTTTGAGATGTTATGCTAGCTGGGAGTTTGAGATGTTATGCTAGCTGAGAGTTTGAGATGTTATTCTAGCTGAGAGTTTGAGATGTTATTGCTAGCTGAAAGTTTGAGGTGTTATGCTAGCTGGGAGTTTGAGATGTTATGCTAGCTGAGAGTTTGAGATGTTATGCTAGCTGAGAGTTTGAGATGTTATTGCTAGCTGAGAGTTTGAGGTGTCATTGCTGGCTGAGAGTTTGAGATGTTATTGCTAGCTGGGAGTTTGATACGTTATGCTAGCTGAGAGTTTGAGATGTTATGCTAGCTGGGAGTTTGATATGTTATGCTAGCTGGGAGTTTGAGATGTTATGCTAGCTGAGGGTCTGAGATGTTATGCTAGCTGAGAGTTTGAGATGTTATGCTAGCTGAGAGTTTGAAGTGTTATTGCTAGCTTGGAGTTTGAGGTGTTATGCTAGCTGAGAGTGAGGTGTTATTGCTAGCTGGGAGTTTGAGACGTTATGCTAGCTGGGAGTTTGAGACGTTATGCTAGCTGGGAGTTTGAGATGTTATGCTAGCTGAGAATCTGGGATGTTATGCTAGCTGAGAGTTTGAGATGTTATGCTAGCTGAGAGTTTGAGATGCTATTGCTGGCTGGGAGTTTGAGATGTTATAGCTAGCTGAGAGTTTGAGATGTTATGCTAGCTGGGAGTTTGAGATGTTATTGCTAGCTGAGAGTTTGAGGTGTTATTGCTAGCTGGGAGTTTGAGACGTTATGCTAGCTGGGAGTTTGAGACGTTATGCTAGCTGGGAGATTGAGGTGTTATTGCTAGCTGGTAGTTTGAGATGTTATGCTAGCTGAGAGTTTGAGATGTTATGCTAGCTGGGAGTTTGAGATGTTATTGCTAGCTGAGAATCTGGGATGTTATGCTAGCTGAGAGTTTGAGATGTTATGCTAGCTGGGAGTTTGAGATGTTATGCTAGCTGAGAGTTTGAGATGTTATTGCTAGCTGAGAGTTTGAGGTGTTATGCTAGCTGGGAGTTTGAGATGTTATGCTAGCTGAGAGTTTGAGATGTTATGCTAGCTGAGTGTTTGAGATGTTATTGCTAGCTGAGAGTTTGAGATGTTATGCTAGCTGGGAGTTTGAGACGTTATGCTAGCTGAGAGTTTGAGATGTTATGCTAGCTGGGAGTTTGAGACTTTATGCTAGCTGGGAGTTTGAGACGTTATTGCTAGCTGGGAGTTTGAGACGTTATGCTAGCTGGGAGTTTGAGGTGTTATGCTAGCTGGGAGTTTGAGGTGTTATTGCTAGCTGGGAGTTTGAGGTGTTATGCTAGCTGGGAGTATGAGGTGTTATGCTAGCTGGGAGTATGAGGTGTTATGCTAGCTGGGAGTATGAGGTGTTATGCTAGCTGAGAGTTTGAGGTGTTATGCTAGCTGAGAGTTTGAGGTGTTATGCTAGCTGGGAGTTTGAAATGATATGCTAGCTGTGAGTTTGAGATATATCTATGTATTTATTTTGTGGGTCTCTTTGTGCCCCTCCACAGCCACCGTTTGATGGTGAAGACGAGGATGAGCTGTTCCAGTCCATCATGGAGCACAACGTGTCCTACCCCAAGTCCATGTCCAAAGAGGCAGTGTCCATCTGCAAAGGGGTGAGTCTCTCGAAAGCGTTTCGCCGGCTCTGGAATAATGTACAAACTGAGAACATTTGAATCCAAAAGAAAGGAATCAGGTGTGATGGTGTCGTAGGGAGGTGTTTGTGTATGGTGGGGGATGGGGTGGTGGCGGGTGGGGCATTAGGGGGGTGTTAGGATGTTTTTGTGTGGAGAAACCTATTTACAACATCCCCCCGTCTCCCCACCCACAGAGTGCCCTGTAAGTGGTCCGATGGGCAGTAACAGGCTCGTTCTCCTCACAGTCGTACAGTGTGTGTGAAGACCGTTGACCCACTTTAGGGACGGATGTGGCCTTGGGTTTGACCTCAGTCCTTATGAGAGAACCCAATGTGTTCCCCCTACATACAGGCTGTGGAAACCCATCAGAGATAGAACTCTTATTACACAGAAGTCTCAGCTGTCAATCACAATAAAAAAGAATTTCATTATTTCTCACTCGCAGCTCATTAAAACTAATTCTGTGGAAAGTGCAGATAACCAGTCTTCAATCTCTACCACATTCCTGGTGTTCACTGTGTGTGGTATGAAGGCTAAATATCGGATACTGGAATGAATGGATGAAGGAACAATGTTGGAGTGTGGATAAAAGAATAAATGGATGATGGGTAAAGGAATGAATGGATGAAGTATTAACATTGGTGTATGGATAAGAGAACAATGTTGGTCTATGGTTAAAGGAATGAACAGATGAAGGAACAGTGTTACTGTAGAGATGAAGATATGAATGGATTAAGGAACAATACTGGTCGATGGATAAAGAAATAAATAAACAACGTTAGTCTATGGATAAAGGAACGAACGGATGAAGGAACAGTGTTGATGATGGATAAAGGAATGAACGAATTAAGGTACAGTGTTGATGATAGATAAAGGAATGAATGGATAAAGGAACAGTGTTAGATGAAGGAACAGTGTTTGTGATTGAATAAAGAAATAAATGGATGAAGGAACGGTGTTGTTGATGGATAAAGGAATTAACAGATGAAGGAACAGTGTTGATGTATGGATAAAGGGAATGAATGGATGAAGGAACAGTGTTGATGGATAAAGGAATGAACAGATGAAGGAACAGTGTTGATGTATGGATAAAGGGAACGAATGGATGAAGGAACAATGCTGGTGACTGGATAATGGAATGAACGGATAAAGGAACAGTGTTGGTGATGAATAAAGGAATGAACGGGTGAAGGAACAGTGTTGGATAAAGAAATGAACGGGTGAAGGAACAGTGTTGGTGATGGATAAAGGAATGAATAGATGATGGAACAGTATTGGATAAAGAAATGAACGGGTGAAGGAACAGTGTTGGTGATGGATAAAGGAATGAACGGGTGAAGGAACAGTGTTGGTGATGGATAAAGGAATGAACGGGTGAAGGAACAGTGTTAGTGATGGATAAAGGAATGAGCGGGTGAAGAAACAATGTTGGTGACTGGATAAAGGAATGAACGGGTGAAGAAACAGTGTTGGTGATGGATAAAGGAATGAGTGGATGAAGGAACAATGTTGGATAAAGGAATGAACGGATGAAGGAACAGTGTTGATGGATAAAGGAATGAACGTATGAAGGAACAGTGTTGGTGATGGATAAAGGAATGAACGGGTGAAGGAACAGTGTTGGTGATGGATAAAGGAATGAACGTATGAAGGAACAATGTTGGTGATGGATAAAGGAATGAACGGGTGAAGGAACAGTGTTGGTGATGGATAAAGGAATGAACGGATGAAGGAACAGTGTTGATGATGGATAAAGTGAATGAATGGATGAAGGAACAGTGTTTGTGATGGATAAAGGAATAAACGGGTGAAGGAACAGTGTTGGATAAAGAAATGAACAGGTGAAGGAACAATGCTAGTGACTGGATAAAGGAATGAATGGATGAAGGAACAATGCTGGTGACTGGATAAAGGGGATGAACGGATGAAGGAACAATGCTGGTGACTGGATAAAGGAATGAATGGATGAAGGAACAATGCTGGTGACTGGATAAAGGGGATGAACGGATGAAGGAACAATGCTGGTGACTGGATAAAGGAATGAACGGGTGAAGGAACAGTGTTGGTGATGGATAAAGGAATGAACAGATGAGGGAACAGTGTTGATGATGGATTAAGGAATGAATGGATGAAGGAACAGTGTTGGTGATGGATAAAGAAATGAATGGATGAAGAAACAGTGTTGGTGATGGATAAAGGAATGAATGGATGAAGGAACAGTGCTGGTGATGGATAAAGGAATGAAGGGATGAAGGAAGAGTGTTGGTGATGGATAAAGGAATGAGTGGATGAAAGAACAATGTTGGTGATGGATAAAGGAATGAACAGGTGAAGGAACAGTGTTGATGATGGATAAAGGAATGAATGGATGAAGGAACAGTGTTGGTGATGGATAAAGGAATGAATGGATGAAGGAACAGTGTTGGTGATGGATGAATGAACGGGTGGAGGAACAGTGCTGGTGATGGATAAAGGAATGAGTGGATGAAGGAACAATGCTAGTGACTGGATAAAGGGGATGAACGGGTGAAGGAACAGTGTTGATGATGGATAAAGGAATGAAGGGATGAGAGGCAGCTACAGGTTTACCTGTAATGGTTATAACCCCTGCAGATGAGCTCATACAGTACCTGTGCAGCTCCACATGGGGAGGATGCTGCAGGGATCCAGGTAAAGCTTAACTACATCTCCATCTGTTTATCCATCAGCGTTTGCTCCGCCCCCTCCGCTGCAGGCTGCATGTTAAACCCGCTCGCCGCTCGTTCCTGAATGAACTCTGCCTGGAGCTGATCCAATTTAGATAAAACAGACAGCGCACTGCTTTTTAATAACCAGCTTATCACTCAGTGTTCACGGCCTGCCATCTCTGGAGGTCACCAGCATCGCCGCAGACCGGACAGATGACATTAGACTAAACGATAATCAGCGCCATGTTGGCTTCTTCAAAAGCGAAAGCAGCGTACGAGTAATGGGCTTATTAGTAATTAGAGTTAACGGCGTGTCCTGAGTCGTTAGACACTCGTCTCCAACTGTGTGGAGCGAATCCAGTCATCTCTGGAACTGAGAGATGTAGGATGAGGGATGGCCAGAACTAAGGCCCTGTTGGGCGGCTGTTACTCACCCATCCAAATCACAGAGTTCAGGTGTTCCAGTCACTTCCATGGCCACAGGTGTATAAAACCCAGCACCTAGACATGCAGACTGCTCCTACAGACATCAGTGAGAGCATGGGTCACTCTCAGGAGCTCAGGGAACTCCAGCATGGGATCACGATAGGATGCCACCTGTGTCATGGAATTACCTCCCTACTAGAGATTCCACAGTCCACTGTAGTGGGATTATAGCACAGTGGGAGCGATTGGGAACGACAGCAACTCATGGTAGGCCATGTAACATGACAGAGCGGGGTCAGTGGATGCTTAGGGTCCAACCTTCTGCAGGGTAAGTCACTATGGACCTCCACACTTCATGTGGCCTTCAGATCAGCTCAGGAACAGTGTGTGGAGCTTCATGGAATGGGTTTCCATGGCCGAACAGCTGCACCCAAACCTAACATCACCAAGAGCAGAGCAGAGCGAGTGGTGTAAAGCACCACCACCGGACTCCAGAGCAGTGGAGACGTGTTCTCTAGAGGGACCAATCACGCTTCTCCGTCTGGGTTTGGCGGTTGCCAGGAGAACGGTACTTGTCTGGCTGCACTGTGCCGAGTGTAAAGTTTGGTGGGGGGGGATTATGGTTAAGACTGAACACTGGCCAGTGTGCTTACAGCAAGGCGACCTGAATTATTGGGAGTTTGAAGGAGGCATGATGGTGGAACACCTCATCCGTGGACAGCTTGGGCCCGATGGCACGGTGCATGCTGATGGCACGGTGCATGCTGATGGCACGGTGCATGATCCTGCTGGAGTGTCCCATCATGGTGGAGGTACATGAAGTCCATGAAGAGCTGCAAGTGGCCACCGAGCAGGGAAACGTAGGGGACACCTGTCAATGACGTGTGGACCAGTGGACCCAACCCATGCCATGAGAACACACACCACGCTAGTATGTAGCCACCACCAGAATGCCCAGTGCCTTGTTGACAGCTGGGGTCCATGGCCTCATGGGGGCTGCACCACGCACAAGCTCCACCATCAGCCTGAAACAGTCGGTAC
>JAMWET010007807.1:5000-47500 GCA_024036415.1 Prochilodus magdalenae | reverse complement strand
TATCAGTCTCTCTCTCTCTCTCTCTATCTCTCACACAGTCTCTCTATTATCAGTCTCTCTCTCTCTCTCTCTCTCTCTCTATCTCTCACACAGTCTCTCTATCAGTCTCTCTCTCTCTCTCTATCAGTCTCTATCAGTCTCTCTCTCTCTCTATCTCTCACACAGTCTCTCTATCAGTCTCTCTCTCTCTCTCTCTCTCTCTCTCTCTCTCTCTCTCTCTCTCTCTATCTCTCACACAGTCTCTCTATCAGTCTCTCTCTCTCTCTCTCTCTCTCTCTCTATCTCTCACACAGTCTCTCTATCAGTCTCTCTCTCTCTCTCTCTCTCTCTATCTATCTCTCTCTCTATCTCTCACACAGTCTCTCTATCAGTCTCTCTCTCTCTCTCTCTCTCTCTCTCTCTCTCTCTATCAGTCTCTCTCTATCAGTCTCTATCAGTCTCTCTATCAGTCTCTCTCTCTCTCTCTCTATCAGTCAATTCAATTCAATTCAATAAGCTTTATTGGCATGACCATATTTGAATACAGTATTGCCAAAGCATCATTATAAACAAGAAACATTAATAACAGTGATATAGATATTAACAACAACAATAATAACAACCATGGAGAGTAATAGTGATAGTTAACAATATGAATTATAGAACACAGAGTAATATAAAGGGATATATCACATATAGGTACTAACAAACAGGGCAGTCACCTCTCTTCTGTGTGTGTGTGTGTGTGTGTGTGTGTGTGTGTGTGTGTGTGTGTGTGTGTGTGTGTGAGTGTGTGGGCGTGTGTGTGCGTGTGCGGTCACTCACTGTCCCTCATGTTGTGGCAGGCTAATACGTAGCGTCCTGCCAGAACACTGCTCTCTCTCCTCTCTCCTAACAGGATGGGTAGTTTTTGGTCGTTGGTGAGGTGTGTGAATTGGGGGTGGAGCTTCTGGAACTGTGGGAAGTATGTGTGTCGTAGTGCTGTGTATTTGTCACACTGTGTGAGGAAGTCTCTCTATCAGTCTCTCTCTCTCTCTCTCTCTCTCTATCTCTCACACAGTCTCTCTATCAGTCTCTCTCTCTCTCTCTCTCTCTCTCTATCTCTCTCTCTATCTCTCACACAGTCTCTCTATCAGTCTCTCTCTCTCTCTCTCTCTCTCTATCAGTCTCTCTCTCTCTCTCTATCAGTCTCTCTATCAGTCTCTCTCTCTCTCTCTCTATCAGTCTCTATCAGTCTCTCTCTCTCTCTCTCTCAGTCTCTTAATCAGTCTCTCTCTCTCTCTCTATCAGTCTCTCTCTCTCACTCTCTCTATCTCTCACACAGTCTCTCTATCAGTCTCTCTCTCTCTCTCTCTCAGTCTCTTTATCAGTCTCTCTCTCTCTCTCTCTCTCTCTCTCTCTCTCAGTCTCTTTATCAGTCTCTCTCTCTCTCTCTCTCTATCAGTCTCTCTCTCTCTCTCTCTCTCTCTATCTCATCTCTCCCTTCAGTCTCCTCTCTCAACTCTCCTCTCTCAGTCTTCTCTCTCATCAGTCTCGCTCCTCTCTCTCAAAGATCTCTCCTCTCTCTCACTACCAAGTCTCTTTATCTACTCACTCTCTCTCTCTCTGCCATCATAACCTCTCCTCTCTCACCCTCTTTCATCCTCTCTCTCTCCTCTCTTCTTCTCCTACGCTACTCTCACAGTCTCTCTCTCATCCCAGTCCTCTCGCTCTCTCCTTATCTCCCCCGTCACTCTCTCTCTCTCTCTCTCTCTCTCTCTCTCTCTCTCTCTCTCTCTCTATCAGTCTCTCTCTCTCTCTCTCTCTCTGCTGTGTGTTGATGAGATCTGGTCTCTGTAACACTGTGTGAAATTGCTCGCCTCTCAAACATTACATTGTTTATTTGGCTGGAAAATGGGACATTACCGCACACACACACACACACACACACACACACACACACACACACACACACACACACACACCCTGGTGATGCATCTGTACGGCTGTGAATTGGTCTGTGCGTGTGTGTTTATGGAGCGGGAGGGAATCTGCAGTCTGAGAGACACGGGGACTGTTTGGAGGTGGAGGTGTTGGGTGGTGGCTGTGATGTCTATTGTTGTGAACGTCATTCGTTCTTATTCTCTCACTGGACATTACTCACTGGACCCCCCGGCATTTTAGTGCCCACCTTCTGTTCACCAAGCAAACTTACCGTGCTGGAGAAAAGTGTAAAGTATAACAGATAAAAAGTATATAAATCTAAAACGTGCCGGTTCTTTGTGGCTCAGGCCACATTTCCTGTTTTCTGATTGTTCCCAGTACGGTATGCCTGTCTTCAGATCATCGTTACAGTGAAGAGAGCTGAGTTAGAGCCAACGAGGCTGCCTGGATTTCTAGACACCTGACCTGAGTTTGATTTTGTTATGTCTGGCTGGAATGGTGAACAACTGTGGCGTCTACTTCATGATTTGGTTTGGCGATTGGATGCTAGCTTGCTTGTATGTAGCACTGTCAGTGATGAGCCATCAGGACTTCCCAGGATTCCCAGTGATGTATTTGCATGCATGCTGGGTATTGTGGTGAGGGATTCCTGAAGTAATGCGGGTTGTAATACGACGACGACAATGATGTTCTGTCCTGTGTTGTAGCTCATGACGAAGCACCCTACGAAGCGGCTGGGCTGCGGGACGGAGGGCGAGCGGGACATCCGGGAGCATGCTTTCTTCCGCCGGATCGACTGGGAACGCTTGGAGAACAGAGAGGTCCAGCCGCCGTTCAAACCGAAAGTGGTGAGTGACCACAGGACTGGGGCTAGTAGAGCCAAGGTTGGTTCAATCTGGCCTGATCACAACTTAAACCCACTCTGCTACCGGGGCCTGACCTTTCCTGGCCTCGGACAGGCCTTTTGGTGTAGCGGTGGGTGTGGCAGTAGGCAGCCGACCAGGTACAGTGGATGTGATCTGGTTTCCCTGTGTGTTAGGTGTAGATGGGCTGCTCGGAAGGGTCTGTATCGAAGTCCCGCCGGGGTTCATGCATGTAGTGTATCCCAGCTTAGCAGCCTTAGGGGAGATTTACCCTCGTGTGGTCTGTCTATGCCACTAAGGTCACATTAAAGGCGGAGCACATGTTTCTGGAGAACGGCTGTTCGTATTAGAAACACAAATACACCCCTGCCTTCACTGCTCTTTCAGAGGCTCCGCCCCCCCAAGCCATTCCCCACGCGACTGACACTGCTAAACTTTGTCGTGGCCTAAAACCTTTTACCAAACCCGCCGTCTGCTGTACAGACTAAGTGTCATGACATTTGTGTGAGCAACAACACAGCAAGTGATGCGACTAACATAAGCTGCATTGTGTAGCTCACTTACTCCACCTTAAATGGTGCAGTACTTCCATGCTTGCAGCTCGGCCTTATTGTCCAGCTTCTTGTTCAAACTTCCCCATTCCACCTTAAATGGTGCAGTACTTCCATGCTTGCAGCTCGGCCTTATTGTCCAGCTTCTTGTTCAAACTTCCCCATTCCACCTTAAATGGTGCAGTACTTCCATGCTTGCGGCTTGGCCTAGTTGTCCAGATTTTTGTTCAGACTTTGCCAGTCCACCTTAAATGGTTCAGTACTTACATGCTCACACCTCAGGCTAGGTACCCAGCTTCCCGTTCAAACTTTGCCGTTCCACCTTAAATGGTGTAGTACTTCCATGCTCGCGCCTCGGCCTGGTTGTCCAACTTCTCGTTCAAACTTTCACGTTCCACCTTAAATAGTGTGGTACTTCCAGGCTCACGCCTCGGCCTTATTGTCCAGCTAGCATGACAGTTGTTCAGCTTCATGAATGGATCCATAAATCTTAATAAGATGTTTTGGCGATGAAGGTGCATCCTGAGCACATCCTGATCACGGGGTGCAGAGCTCCTCCTGCCTTTCTCCACCTTAAATAAACCATCTACCCCAATAAAGCTCTACTCCGATCATCAGCCATGCCAGTGTTTGTGTGGCCCCATTCCAGCACTGGCTGCGCACTGCTGTGAACACAGCCTAACAGCCCAGCCTCACCCTCCATCAGTATTGGCTGTTGGCCCATCGGCCCAGGAGGTGACTGACAATCAGCGTCGGCCCTAAAACACAGACGGCTCCGTCTCTAATCCCCATCTATGGAGCGCCGACTTCGACTTTAACACTGAACGCAGCGGTGTTCAGAACGCCGACTTTACCACTGAACGCAACAGTGTTCAGAACATCGACTTTACAACCGAACGCAACAGTGTTCAAAACGTCGACTTTACCACTGAACGCAACAGTGTTCAGAACGTCAACATTACCACTGAACGCAACAGTGTTCAGAACGTCAACATTACCACTGAACGCAACAGTGTTCAGAACGTCGACTTTACCACTGAACGCAACAGTGTTCAAAACGTTGACTTTACCACTGAACGTAAGTGTTCAGAACGTCGACTTTACCACTGAACGCAACAGTGTTCAGAACATCGACTTTACAACCGAACGCAACAGTGTTCAAAACGTCGACTTTACCACTGAACGTAAGTGTTCAGAACGTCGACTTTACCACTGAACGTAAGTGTTCAGAACGTCGACTTTACCACCGAACGCAACAGTGTTCAAAACGTCGACTTTACCACTGAACGCAACAGTGTTCAGAACGTCGACTTTACCACTGAACGCAACAGTGTTCAAAACGTCGACTTTACCACTGAACGCAACAGTGTTCAAAACGTCGACTTTACCACTGAACGCAACAGTGTTCAGAACGTCGACTTTACCACTGAACGCAACAGTGTTCAAAACGTCGACTTTGTGTTCTGAACGCAACAGTGTTCAGACACTCAGCGACTTTTATTATTCAGTGAACGCAACAGTGTTCTCAGGCCGTCGACTGGTTAGAACCAGCTGAAGCAAACGGCTGCCCTTCCATTTCATAGGGTTTCTGTTGTTGCACACATTCCTAGTCACGGTGGGCTGCATCCTGCTGCGCTGTTTTAAAAATCAGCTGCAGAGACCCCCGCTGTACGCTCGTATTGACTTTCTGTCCTCATGCCTTGAAATAAAATAGGGAGATTTTAGAGAGAGAGAGAGAGAGAAAAGAGAGAGGGAGAGAGAAAAAGAGAGAGAGAAAATAAGAGGGAGAAAGAAAGAGGGAGAGAGAGAGAGAGGGTACTTCTGAGAGAGAGTAGAGAGCGTAGAGAGGCTGAGGGATTTCATAGAGAGAGGTTGTTGCAGAGAGAGAGTCACGGTGGGCTGCATCCTGAGGCGCTGTGGGAGAAAATCAGCTGAGAGACCCCCCGAGAGAGTAGAGACTTTCTGTCCTCAGAGAAAGAGAAATAGAGAGGGAGATTTTAGAGAGAGGGAGAAAGAGAAATAGAGAAATAGAGAGAGAGAGAGAGAGAAAGAGAGAGAAAGAAATAGAGAGCTAGAGAAAGAGAAAGAGAGAGAGAGAGAGAGAAAGACAGAGAGAGAGAAATAGAGAGAGAAAGAGGGAGAGAGAGAGAGAAAGAGAGAGAGAGGGAGGGAGAAAGAGAGAGAAAGAAATAGAGAGCTAGAGAAAGAGAAAGAGAAAGAGAGAGAGAGAAAGACAGAGAGAGAGAAATAGAGAGAGAAAGAGGGAGAGAGAGAGAAAGAGAGAGAGAGAGAGAGAGAGAGACATGCACAGATGAAGCCTGTGGCGCTCTGCCATGGCTGTGTGGGCCGGACAGGTGTGTGTGCCTCTGCCCATGAGCATCTGTCACTGTGAAAAATGCAGCAATCAAAGCATTAAAAACGCACCACTGCAAAAAGGGGTCAAGTGCCTGGACGCCGGAGTGATCCTCCTCGGAGGGAGTGTCTGTGTGTGTGTGTGTGTGTGAGTGTGTGTGTGTGTGTGAGTGTGTGTCTGTGTGTGTGTGAGTGTGTGTGAGTGTGTGTTTGTGTGTGTATGTGTGCAGCAGTTTGAGACCGTTTAGCGTGTTAGCGTGTTAGCACGTTGGAGGTAAGTGACCCAAATTAGCACAAAGCCAAGATACATGGTGTAGGTTAGTCTGTAAGCAGGAGCGGCGGCCAGCATCATCCATCTGAAGAGAGATGGAGAGCCAGCAGGGGCCTGAGAACACGCCACGGTTGTGGGATTGCGCCCATGTAGCAGGAGTTAGCTGAATGTGTGCTGTCTGGGCATCAGTAGTCCCCCAGATCTTAGATAAATACACTCATCATCAAACGAGTAGCTGCACCCAGAAAGACATCTGGGACCGCAGTGCTATGGGATTGTAGAGGTTCCTCATGGTGTCCTGTGATAATCCATACCATGCAGCTTGAATATCCTTACACAGTTCCTGCAGATGGTGCGGTAGGGGTGGAGGTGGAGTGACACCAGGCCTTCTGGACGTGTGACGTGCACGATTCATCTTGGTGCTGACCACGGTGCCTCCACACACAGATTTGTTGGGCGTCTCCACCAAGACTAAATCGGGACTCGTCACTGAAGATGACCCGCTGCCATTCTGAGTCACTCCATGACAGTCTGGTACGACACCACTGCAGTCTTTGGTGACGGTGACGTGGTGTTAAGGACAGTCGTGGTAACCGTCTGTGTGCGTGTAGTCCAGCGTGGTGCAGCCGTCTGCCAATGGTGCTGCACTAACAGGATGACTCATGGTTGATTCTTGACTGCATTGAGATCCGGAGATTTTGGAGGTCAGGTCAACACCTTGAACTCTTCTCATGTTCCTCCATCTATTCCTGAACTATGTCGGCAGCTGATGCCAGAGGTCATTGCCTTTGGAGAATACCATTGCAACAGAGGGGTGTACCTCCTCCACAACGATTAGGTGCCAAGTCGTTGCCCACGGAAATGCCCAAACCCAGGGTTTCCAATGAACCAGAGCATCATGACCAATGAACCAGAGCATCATGACCCGGTTACCAGCATGTCGTCTTCCCACAGTGCATCCTGTCGGCATCATCGTGCATGGAATATGCATGCAAGAAAACGCATTCGTTCATCGGACCATGCCTCGTTCTTCCATCAGCCCAACTGTGAGGCTCGCATGAACACAGTTGGTGCTTTTGATGGTGTGTGGTCGGCATGGACACTCTGTATGCAACCCCACGTCCAGCAGGGTGCGATTCGCCCAGTGGAATCAACATCAGCTGTAGCGCTGTCAGTTTGAACCCCATGGGAAAGGCTTCAGGGTGCCATCAGTTGGGCCCTCCTCCCATCGGTATCGTCCTAACCAGGAGCGCCGCACAAGCTCAGGCCCAGTCGTCTGGCCATAACGGTTTGGCCCATGTCAAAGTCACTCAGGTCTTCAAGCCTGCCCATTTCTCCTGCAACCGCACACCCAGACCAATTATATAAACCCAGCTGGAGTCACTGCGCAGTGAAGTCACGTGACTCAGTGTAGATGGGAGCTGACTCATGGGTGGTTAGTAGACTCTGAAGGCTGAAGTCACGTCATGCCCTGGAACCGTAGGTCTGGAAGTGCTGCTGGCTCTCCAGGGTCTGCAGAAGGATTCCTGGAGTTTAGGATGCAGGTGCTTCTCCTTCTAAATGTGAGCTCATTCTCCATGTTCCCCGCATGCGCTCCATCTAACTGCGTGTCCTGGATCACGTCACATGCTAAATGTATTCAATCAAATGATGATCAAAGTTAACCTGAGGATAGGCATTCGGCCAGGACACGTTTAGTACCTGCAGGGGGCTTCTTTAGGTTTGCACTGGAGCATCATAGATTATACAGCTAACTATACTATACAGCTCTCTCTCGTCCTCTCTCTCTCCCTCTCTCTCTGCCTCTCTCTCTCTCTCTGCCTTCTGCCTCTCTCTCTCTCTCTCTCTCTCTCTCTCTCTCTCTCTCTCTCTCTCTCTCTGCCTCTCTCTCTCTCTCTCTGCCTCTCTCTCTCTCTCTGCCTCTCTCTCTCTCTCTCTCTCTCTCTCTCTGCCTCTCTCTCTCTCTCTCTCTCTCTCTCTCTCTCTCTCTCTCTCTCTCTCCCCCCGCCCCTCTGTTATCTGAAGTAGGTCATAGCTGTATGTTTGTAATCTACAGCATTAATGTAGTTTTCCTCTTTTCTGACCCTCAAGGGCGGCTCTTCTAATGACCAGGAGAAAACTGGCCTTCCTGCATCACACAAGCGCCCCGTATGAGCTCTGTGTGTGCGCATGTGTGGGAACATGTGTGGGTGTGTGTGTTTAGGAGAAATGTAGAACAGCTAGATGTGTCTGTGTGTCTGCATGGTTTCTGTGCATAAAGAAGTGTGTGCAAAAATATCAACATAATAACAAAAATATCAACAAAATAACCAAAACATCAACATAATAATAATATTCGGGAACCAGAAGAAAAGTCCCTGCTGAAACGTTAGTAGAAAATTACACTGCATGTCCTTTTTATGGGCCTTCAGTTAACCAGAGGCGCAGACTCTGTGATGTGATTAGCGACTAGTCAACATCCAGCTTAAAGTCTGCCGAACACTAAAGCTGACAAATTTATACAACCATTAATATATATAGTGTTACTCAAATCCTCCAGCCCCACATCCATCAACTAACAACAGCTCTGAGTGGTCCTCTCCTCTCCTCGAGTAAGCCCAGTGTTAACCATGGTTATCATCATACACCCGAGGTTGATGACCTGAGGATGATACCCTGAGGAGCTAACCTGAGGATGATGACCCGAGGATGATGACCTGAGGATGATGACCTGAGGATGATGACCTGAGGATGATACCCTGAGGATGATGACCTGAGGATGATAACCTGAGGATGATGACCTGAGGATGATGACCTGAGGATGATGACCTGAGGATGATACCCTGAGGATGATGACCTGAGGATGATGACCTGAGGATGATGACCTGAGGATGATACCCTGAGGATGATACCCTGAGGATGATACCCTGAGGATGATGACCTGAGGATGATGACCTGAGGATGATACTCTGATACACTGAGGATGATACCCTGAGGATGATACCCTGAGGATGATGACCTGAGGATGATAACCTGAGGATGATACCCTGAGGATGATGACCTGAGGATGATGACCTGAGGATGATACCCTGAGGATGATACCCTGAGGATGATGACCTGAGGATGATACCCTGAGGATGATGACCTGAGGATGATGACCTGAGGATGATACCCTGAGGATGATGACCTGAGGATGATGACCTGAGGATGATACCCTGAGGATGATGACCTGAGGATGATACCCTGAGGATGATGACCTGAGGATGATACCCTGAGGATGATACCCTGAGGATGATGACCTGAGGATGATACCCTGAGGATGATGACCTGAGGATGATACCCTGAGGATGATGACCTGAGGATGATACCCTGAGGATGATGACCTGAGGATGATAACCTGAGGATGATACCCTGAGGATGATAACCTGAGGATGATACCCTGAGGATGATAACCTGAGGATAATAACCTGAGGATGATACCCTGATACCCTGAGGATGATGACCTGAGGATGATGACCTGAGAATGATACCCTGAGGATGATGACCTGAGGATGATACCCTGAGAATGATGACCTGAGGATGATGACCTGAGGATGATAACCTGAGGATGATGACCTGAGGATGATACCCTGAGGATGATACCCTGAGGATGATAACCTGAGGATGATACCCTGAGAATGATGACCTGAGGATGATGACCTGAGGATGATACCCTGAGGATGATACCCTGAGGATGATGACCTGAGGACGATGACCTGAGGAATGATGACCTGAGGATGATAACCTGAGGATGATGACCTGAGGATGATGACCTGAGGATGATACCCTGAGGATGATACCCTGAGGATGATACCCTGAGGATGATACCCTGAGGATGATGACCTGAGGATGATGACCTGAGGATGATACCCTGAGGATGATGACCTGAGGATAATAACCTGAGGATGATGACCTGAGGATGATACCCTGAGGATGATGACCTGAGGATGATACCCTGAGGATGATACCCTGAGGATGATAACCTGAGGATGATAACCTGAGGATAATAACCTGAGGATGATACCCTGATACCCTGAGGATGATGACCTGAGGATGATGACCTGAGGATGATACCCTGAGGATGATACCCTGAGGATGATGACCTGAGGATGATGACCTGAGGATGATACCCTGAGGATGATAACCTGAGGATGATGACCTGAGGATGATGACCTGAGGATGATACACTGAGGACGATACCCTGAGGATAATAACCTGAGGATGATGACCTGAGGATGATACCCTGAGGATGATACACTGAGGATAATAACCTGAGGATGATGACCTGAGGATGACATCCTGAGGAGCTAACCTGAGGATGATGACCCGAGGATGATGACCTGAGGATGATGACCTGAGGATGATGACCTGAGGATGATGACCTGAGGATGATACTCTGAGAATGATAACCCGAGGATGATAACCTGAGGATGATGACCTGAGGATGATGACCTGAGGATGATGACCTGAGGATGATACTCTGAGAATGATAACCCGAGGATGATAACCTGAGGATGATGACCTGAGGATGATGACCTGAGGATGATAACCTGAGGATGATGACCTGAGGATGATACTCTGAGGATGATGACCTGAGGATGATACTCTGAGAATGATAACCCGAGGATGATGACCTGAGGATGATAACCTGAGGATGATGACCTGAGGATGATGACCTGAGGATGATGACCTGAGGATGATGACCTGAGGATGATGACCTGAGGATGATGACCTGAGGATGATAACCTGAGGATGATGACCTGAGGATGATACTCTGAGGATGATAACCTGAGGATGATACCCTGAGGATGATGACCTGAGGATGATACACTGAGAATGATAACCCGAGGATGATGACCTGAGGATGATAACCTGAGGATGATACCCTGAGGATGATGACCTGAGGATGATGACCTGAGGATGATGACCTGAGGATGATACCCTGAGGATGATAACTACAGATAATACTGGGCCTCCTCAAGGAGAGGTGTGGAAATGGCTTAATTAACACATTGACATTAAATCCCTAGTTAATGTATTAATATTACATACGGCATTCATTTTAATATTATAGTGTGAGCATATACATAGCTCCTGCTGTTCCCAGTATTGAACATGAAATTCTTATTTACTGTTATAGTGTTTGTGTATTGTTAGTGTTTGTTCTAAGCTAATAAACACTCACTAGCCCATTAATTAGCATGTTTGAGGTAATTCTAAATATACATATATTAATTTACTAGTAGAGCTTTTACATATTGCGTATTGTGAGATCATGTTTCCGTGATCCCGGGGCTCATATAGTTCATGTGTGGGTGTGGGTGTGGGTGTGTCGCTATGTGGGTTCATGCCATTTAAGCATGTGTGCTGGTGTGGTGTGTGTTACACCTGTGCATGTGTTTGTACTTGTGTTCACCTCATAGAGAAGAAAAAAGACAAAAGAGGAAACCAACTAAGAGAAGAAATGAGAAGGAGAGGGAGAGAGAGAAGGAAAGGGAGACTGAAAGAGAGAGAAATAGAGAGAAGGAGAGGGAGACAAAGAGAGAGAGAGAGAGAGAGAGAGAGAGAGTAGTAAATAAGCTCTCTGTAGGTGTACAGTTCCAGACTGTAGTCCATCTGTTTCTCTGTATACTGTATTACCCTGTTCTTCAATGGTCAGGACCCCCACAGGACCACCACAGAGCAGGTATGATGTGGCTGGTGGATCATTCTCAGCACTGCAGTGACACTGACGTGGTGGTGGTGTGTTAGTGTGGGTGGTGCTGGTGTGAGTGGATCAGACACAGCAGTGCTGCTGGAGTGTTGAGACACTGTGTCCACTCACTGTCCACTCTATTAGACACTCCTACCTTGCTGCTCCACCTTGTAGATGGACAGTCAGAGACGATAGCTCATCTGCTGCTGCACAGTGCAGTGTTGGTCATCCTCTAGTCCTTCAACAGTGGTCACAGGACACTGCCCACAGGATGCTGCCCCATAGGACACTGCCCACAGGACACTGCCCACAGGACGCTGTTGGCTGGACAGTTAAGGTTGGTTGACGGGAATTCTCTGTCCAGCAGTGACACTGAGGTGTCTAGCAGCACTGCTGTGTCTGATCCACTCACACCAGCACCACACACACTAACACACCACCACCACCACGTCAGTGTCACTGCAGTGCTGAGAATGATCCACCACCCGCATCATACCTGCTCTGTGGTGGTCTTGTGGGGGTCCTGACCATTGAAGAACAGGGTAATAGAGTATACAGAGAAACAGATGGACTACAGTCTGTAACTGTGCGTTTCTCCATTCCTCTCCTCCACTGACCCTGTTCTGTCCATCCATGCCTTTGCATGAGTGTCCTGCTCTACATTAAACCATTAGAGCTCACCTCATCTCCCCGTCTACTGCCACATCCCGATCAATACCGCCCAAATCCCCGTAACCGCAGGAGACAGACAGGCCAGCCGGAGCTAATAGCTGCGTCTTATGGAGATTAATATTTTTCTATCACCTGTTGAGTTTCAGGGAAGAAAGTAGGTCAGCTGGAAGAGTCCTTCACGAGCTGCCACGTTTCGATGAGCTGGACAGGCTAACTACTCCAAAGAAACTTCCAATCTAGGAAAAGCATTCCCAGAAATTTTATGATTATTTATTAATTATATTTTTATTATACAGAGTAATTACACACTAGGGACACTTTATCATTCACGGCATTCCGGAATATTTCCTGTTTTTCCTTTTTTTTAATTTCACTATTTAAATTTCAAGTTGTTGAGTCTTCAGGTTTAGGAGACTAGCTAACTCGCTAACTATAAACAGTGAATGAACACAGTTATGCTAGCACCGCCTTCTGAATGAACTCATACCGGTTAATGTAGTTCTACTGAGGAGGGACCCATACAGTGTGTTTCATAGGCTGATCAACAAAGCTCCGCCCTTTCAGAAGTAAACACGCCCAAAATAGTACACTATAGGTCAGTGATGGTCAATGAATCTACATATCCAGGTCTCTTGAGTTGAAGGTGGAGTATCACATTTAAAATTTAATTGAAAATTTTATTCCAAAAAAATTCCCAAAATTCCCAAATTCAAATTTCCAGTGAAAAAACTCAAATTTGATTGATAAACTGTTGTTTGTAAAGCCAACTTAGCAACCACTCCGGATAACATAACAACACATTAGCAACCACCGGGGATACCACAGCACTGACCTAAAGTGAACATCATAACAACCCCCTGGGAATTACAACAGCAATTGCCCAGGCAAATCTTAACACCACCCAAACAGCCTGGGTACTATAGCAACCACCTGGGATTTAAAAACTGCCCAGCAACATCGTAGCAACCACCTGGATACCAAAGCAACTGCCCAGCAAAATCTTAGCATCACCAAACCAACCTGGGGAACATAGTAGTTGCCTAGCAACAATAGCCACCACCTGGGATACCATAATAACACCTTTACAACCATTTGATATTATAGCACCTGGGATTTCATAACTTATAATTAACATCTTAGCAACACCTTTAAAACTACCTGGGATACCTTAGCAACAGCCAAGCAACAACTTTACATCTACCATAGCAATGGCCTAGCAACGTCTTAGGAACCTCCTGGTATACCATAACAACACCTTAACACCCCTGGGATATTATAGCAACTGCCCAGCAATACCATAGCAACCGCCGAAAGTGCCATCTTAGCAACTACCCGACATACTACAGCAACACCTTAGCAACCACAGGGATTTTATAATTACTGCCCAGCAAAATCTTAGCAACCATGTGAGATACTATAGCAATACCATAACAACCAACTGAAAACCATAGAATTGCCTAGCGTTATCTTAGCAACCCCTCAGGTTACCATGGTAATCACTGGGATTTTGTATTTAGTGCCCTAAAGCATCTTAGCAACCACTTGGGATGCCATAACAACCTATCAACACTATAGGAACCACAGTGGGTACCATGACAATGGCCTTGCATCACCTTAGCAACAGCAGCACCTTAGGAACCACTGGGATCTTATAGGAACTACCAGGAACACGCATGTCCTCCGAGTTTCGTGGTAACGTGAATGTAAGGGCACTTTCAGCAGCAGTATCCGCGCATTCCATCCCATATCGGCTCGTCTAATGGGAGGAGAAAATGAGGCGGATGTTCTTCTGGAATCCCGTGACTCCTCTAATGGATGCTCCGCACTGAGGTTAATGTGGGCCGCTTTTAATGCCTCGATACGTCCAGCTAATGCCATCCCCCCGCTCGCCCGGTGAGGAGGTGATGAGTTTGGATTGGCTTTCTTGAGGCTCTTCCAGAGAATGTTTTGCAGCACATGGAAAAAAAATGGAGAGGCGGATAAAGTCATTCATCATACTGAGTAGCGTCGATGTCCTTGATGTGCTCTACTGAATGCGTTTGTGTGTGAAAGAGATGAGTGGAGCTCTAAACTGGGTCAAGCCTTTCTCCCGCCCCCGCCCTACTCGTTAGGCTACGTGTACTATATGTGGACATACAAACTTTACATTCCATGGAGACCCGGAAACGCAGTACGGAACGTCTCGGAACAACAACCGCGTCACTCTGAGTTACAGGGGACCGTGGATGTACATGTGTACATGTGTTTGTGTGGCGCTGTTTTTTTTTTAACCTCGCTCCTTTTTTTTTTTTTTTCCAAATCACAGCATCTGCATTCATGGAAAATCTGGGAACGTCATGGAATATTGTAGCTCATTTTTCCGGCTCTGGAAAAGTTATTTTTTTATCTAAGCATATCTCAGTTTCTCACTTTTGACATGAACCCCAGCCAACTAAAACTTCCGCCCCTCTCTCTTCCTCTCTCCCTCCTTTCTCCTGATGTAGGCCGAATTCCCAGCTCTGTGTCTTGTTCAGTCTAATGGAGGGGGTCAGCAGCGGCCAGGCCGGTTCAGCTTGACCTCATTCCCCTGTTAAACTTTCTGTTATTTACTTTCTGCCATTAGTTCCAGCATAGCTTCAGAGAGGGAGTCAACCCCGGCGTGTGTAATCTGAAGTACTCTAGACCGCCGCCAGCCACTGCTACGCAGAGCACGGTTTCCGCTGGGAAGTCTGAAGGGGAACTCCACCCAAAATATTTCCAAAATTCTGCGTAGTTAAATGCTTGAGATGGTTTTGTTGTGGAGCGCTCCGTTCTAGAGAAACTGGACTCTGAAATTTTTCACAGTGGTGGTGATGGGAACCAGACATCCAACTCCACAGAAAGCTACTATGTAGAATGGCTAGCAATACACACATTGATATGTGGTATGAGCTCAGAGTCTGCACTAGCAACACATAGTTTCACCAGTACACCGGTATATGGATCGGGTTCAGCACATCTCACCAAAACCATCTAAACGATGATCTCCATGGACGATCATCACTCTGCACTTTACATTAGCATATTATACTGCACATATAGACTGACCTACTGTTATCTTCCATCCACACTGTATATCTGTAGTGTATATATACAGGGGTTGGACAATGAAACTGAAACACCTGGTTTTAGACCACAGTCATTTATTAGTATGGTGTAGGGCCTCCTTTTGGGGCCAATACAGCGTCAGTTGGTCTTGGGAATGACATATACTGCGTCCTGCACAGTGGTCAGAGGGATTGTAAGCCATTCTTCTTGCAGGATAGTGGCCAGGTCACTACGTGATGCTGGTGGAGGTTCGTCCTTCTTGGTGGTATGCTGACATTACCCTGGATACCGTGGCTCTTGATACATCACAAAGACTTGCTGTCTTGGTCACAGATGCGCCAGCAAGACGTGCACCAACAATGTGTCCTCTTTTGAACTCTGGTATGTCACCCATAATGCTGTGTGCATTGCAGTATTCTGAGCAGAACTGTGCTCTTACCTGCTAACTGAACCTTCACACTCTGCTCTTACTGGTGCAGTGTGCAATTAATGAAGATTGGCCACCAGGCTGGTCCAGTTTAGCCATGAGACCTCCCACACTAAAATGACAGGTGTTTCAGTTTCATTGTCCAACCCCTGTATGTATATGTAGACACTATAGATATATATGTGTATATACAGGGCATAGAATATTGAGATATATGAGATATATAGGAATCCGGAATAGTTAGCATGTTAGCGTGCTTTTCTGCTTACCGGGGTCAAGCAGTGCCTTTGTGAGCGGAAGAGAGGAGCGGAAAACTGGGATTACGGGTTTAAAAGCATGGCTCCCGGAGGGGACGCACTGCCTGCACTGCGCTGTAGAGATCAGCCGTTTGAAGCAGGTTTGACTCAAATCCCTGTTGTGCTGTCTCTGGCTAGCTGACCATGGTGCTTTCCAAATGAGGGGCTTTGGTACCCCCCCACATCCCCCTGCCCCAAGACCCATGCCGCTACAGCATGTATACCCCTGGTACAGTCTAGTTTTGCAGGAGAGGAAGGAAAACATTTTATTAAATTGATGTTTTATTAATATTTTGGGGCTTTTTGATGACAAAACAAAGCTGCTGATGCAGAATGCAGATATGAGTCTGTATGGAGCAATATCAGAAATTATGCCCCACTTTTTACAGCACTGTAGCCGAACTAAACTCCCAGGAGAGTTGGGCGTATGTTCGGTCGGAGGGTCCGGGACTATTGACGGGAGGCCTCACGGAGAGAGAGTGAAGAGAAGCACTTGGTATTGAACGAACCACAACAAATTTTTTCATAAGGAGAGAAAGAAAAGAGAGGGAGGCACGCCCAGGCGGGCCTTTTATAAACGAGTGGCGCTCCGAGGCTTTGTGCCGGGCTCTCTTTCATTGAGAACTCTTCCCTTCTGTTGTCATGGATGCGGAGAGGAAGAGAGCGGAGGCTATTTCTGTCTCGTCTCCAGCTCCGCTTCTTATACAGCCTGGCAGCTTCACAAAGGGAAAGCCATCTCCGTTATTCTCTTCTTCTGAGTCGCTCACTCACTCGCTCCCTCTATCCTTCTCTCTCTCTCCAGCTCTCGCTTTCTGTTCCTTTAAGAGCTCCTGCTTCAGCATTTCATTCCTCCTCTTAACAAAAGTCTTTGTCTGTCCGAGAGAGAGAGAGAGGGAGAGAGGGAGAGAGAGGCAAGAGAGAGAGAGAGAGAGAGAGAGAGAGAGAGACAGAGAGAGAGAGAGAGAGAGAGAGAGAGAGAGAGAGAGAGAGAGAGAGAAGGAGAGAAAGAAAAAGAGAGAAGGAGACAGAGAGAGGAAGAAAGAGAGGGAGAGAGAGAGGGAGAAAGGGAGAGGGCAAGAGAGAGAGAAAGAAAGAGAGAAAAGGAAAAGAGAGAGAGATGGAGAGAGAGAGGGAGAGAGTGAGGGAGGGAGAGGGAGAAAGGGAGAGGGCAAGAGAGAGAGAGAAGGAGAGAAAGAAAGAGAAAAGGAGAAAGAGAGAGATGGAGAGAGAGAGAAGGAGAGAGATGGAGAGAGAGAGAAGGAGAGAAAGAAAGAGAAAAGGAGAGAGAGAGAAGAAAGGAGAAGGAGAGGGAAGGAGAGAGAGAGAGAAGGAGAGAAAGAAATAGAGAGAAGGAGAGAAAGAAAGAGAAAAGGAGAGAGAGAGAGAAGGAAGGAGAAGGAGAGGGAAGGAGAGAGAGAGAGAAGGAAGGAGAAGGAGAGGGAGAGAGAGAGAGAAGGAGAGAGAGAGAGAAGGAAGGAGAAGGAGAGGGAGAGGGAAGGAGAGAGAGAAGGAAGGAGAAGTAGAGGGAGAGAGAAGGAGAGAGAGAGAAGGAAGGAGAAGGAGAGGGAGAGATAGAGAGAGATGTCTGTGTGTATTGATGTTGTCAGTGGGATGTTTGAGTGTGTGTGTGTGTGTGTGTGTGTGTGTGTGTGTGTGTGTGTGTGTGTGTGTGTGTGTGTGTGTGTGTGTGTGTGTGTGTGTGTGTATGTAGACTCGACTGTGTGATAATAAAGAGGACAAAATAATAACAAACGTCCGTATAATAATCCATATCCTTCCTAAAATAAGCCCCCCAGTCCAAAACGAAGCCCCCTCTGTGATGTTCTGGGGGTGTTGTAGTTATGTGGAAATGGGTTCTTCACTGAGCTGCTGGACAGCCAGGTTTGCCTTGTCCTCATCATCTTACCCGAGGAATACAACATTCCTATCCCGGAATTCCAGGAGGACAGTTCCCTGTGTGTGATGTGACTGATTGGTATGATGAACGTTCAGGAGGAGCACACATCTGGACTGGCCCACACAGTCCTCAGATTCGAAACCTCTTGGAAATCTGTGGGAATAGCTGGAACCAGTAAACCGCCAGGGAATGCATATGATGTGGCCGACATCCAGAGACTTGTCCTGTCCGTGCCAAATCCAGCCCCAGCTCTTATTGGTGCTCATGGAGGTATTAGATGCTAATAGGTATGGTCCCGTCACAGGGGACTCGTTATTTGTCCAGTAAGCTCAATTCCTAATAAATCAATAATTCCCACTTCACCATGATGAAAGGGGGCGGAGCTACTTATTGAATGATCTAAACCCTGAGAATATGGATTAATACTTGATTCAAGATCATCGCATAAAATAATATTACCCAGTTTCGGTCACAGGTGACCCATTTTTGTCCGGTGATGGTATATTTCCAGGTTATGAGCATTATTGATGATGTATAATTCTGTTTCATGGTCCTTTATTTCCTCAGTTGGTCTGAACCACTGCTGTTTATGAATTTGTACGTGAGCGTATCGATATTTTCTCTGTACGTGTCTCTTCTGAAAGCTTTATCGACTGTCAGCAGTTCTGCTAACTGATCCGGCTTTTATCCGTCATTTGTATCCATCTATTTTCCTCTGAACGTGGATTATTGATCTACGGCCTGTGTGATCTACACAGGGATCGATATCAGTTTCTGCAGGACGCTGACAGTGTCCATGACCTCGCCAGACTGATGCACAAGGACGTGGTGGATAGCTTGATTGTGGGCATCTGGAATACAGTCTGAAACACTTGTCCAGCTCCGATGGGTTAAACTGTGTGCGGTGGGTTTGGCTGGGTTGAGACACTGGAGTCTTTCGAGGTGTCCATCAGGAAAACAATGAATTTTGTTCTGCAGATTAAAACCTTTGGTGATGAGGCTTGACTCTAGTTTAGTAATGATCTGATGACTCGACCGAGGACCAGTAGAGAGGGTCATTGGTTTTCCTGCCACAGTCCCATTTAAGACCCAGTTTAGTCAGGCTAGAATTTGGTCTGGAGAGCATGTTGTCAGTTACAGTTTTAGAGTCCACAGTCAGTCTTGTTTACAATGTTTACAGAATGTTGTTGGAATGTCTACACTCCAGATTAGACCCTTCTATCATCGGAGAATCAGAATTTTGTTGGGCTACAGTTGAGTCCAGACAGAATTCGTTGGGCTACAGTCGAGTTCGGACAGGATTTGTTGGGCTACAGTCGAGTTTGGACAGGATTCGTTGGGCTACAGGCGAGCTCTGACAGAATTTGTTGGGCTACAGTCGAGTTCTGAGAAAATCTGTTGGGCTACAGGCGAGTTCTGAGAGAATTTGTTGGGCTACAGTTGAGTTCAGACAGAATCTGTTGGGTTACAGTCGAGTTCTGAGAGAATCTGTTGGGCTACGGTCGAGTTCGGACAGAATTTGTTGGGCTACAGTCGAGTTCTGAGAAAATCTGTTGGGCTACAGTCGAGTTCTGAGAGAATTTGTTGGGCTACAGTTGAGTTCAGATAGAATCTGTTGGGCTACAGTCGAGTTCTGAGATAATTTGTTGGGCTACAGTCGAGTTCTGACAGAATTTGTTGGGCTACAGTCGAGTTCTGACAGAATTTGTTGGGCTACAGTTGAGTTCTGAGAGAATTTGTTGGGCTACAGTCGAATTTGGTTGAGTTCAGACAGAATTTGTTGGGCTACAGTCGAGTTCGGACAGAATTTGTTGGGCTACAGTTGAGTTCAGATAGAATCTGTTGGGTTACAGTTGAGTTTGGACAGAATTTGTTGGGCTACAGTCGAGTTCGGACAGAATTTGTTGGGCTACAGTCGAGTTCGGACAGAATTTGTTGGGCTACAGTTGAGTTCAGATAGAATCTGTTGGGTTACAGTCGAGTTTGGACAGAATTTGTTGAGCTACAGTTGAGTTCAGACAGAATTTGTTGGGCTACAGTTGAGTTCGGACAGAATTTGTTGGGCTACAGTCGAGTTTGGATAGGATTCGTTGGGCTACAGGCGAGCTCTGACAGAATTTGTTGGGCTACAGTCGAGTTCTGAGAAAATCTGTTGGGCTACAGTCGAGTTCTGAGAAAATCTGTTGGGCTACAGTCGAGTTCGGACAGAATTTGTTGGGCTACAGTCGAGTTCTGAGAGAATCTGTTGGGCTACAGTCGAGTTCGGACAGAATTTGTTGGGCTACAGTCGAGTTCTGAGAAAATCTGTTGGGCTACGGTCGAGTTCTGAGAAAATCTGTTGGGCTACAGTCGAGTTCGGACAGAATTTGTTGGGCTACAGTCGAGTTCTGAGAAAATTTGTTGGGCTACAGTTGAGTTCGGACAGAATTTGTTGGGCTACAGTCGAGTTTAGACAGTCGAATTTGTTGGGCTAGTCAATTTTGGACATAATGGTTTGGGGTGCAGACCAGATTAGACAGTTCTATCTTGGTAGAATCGGAATTTTGCTGGGTTATAGTCGCGTTCAGGCGGATTTTTTTGCTTACACAGAATTACCAGCTGGGTTTAGGCAGAATTTTTACCCTACACGTAGAAAAGTGAATTTAAGTTCAACAGAATTGTGTTGACTGCAGTCGGGTTAAGTTGACTGTAATGAGCACAATTCATTAATCAAGTTTAGACTTAAGACCCTGTAGACGGGATTATTTAATTATTTGGATTGTTGATTACAATCCAGACAGACTGTAGTCAGTTTGAAGAGAATGTTGTTGACCGGATTGGACAGAATATCTGGTGCTAGTTAAGCTTAGACAGATGAAAATTTTGGGTTTGGACAGAATCTTCATCAAAAGAATTAAGTTGGTCTACTAAAACTCCAATTAAGTTGGGATAGATTTGTCCTGGACTAGAATTGTTCATTGTAGTCAGGTTTAGACAGAACTGTGTTCATTACAGTCAGTGTCAGTCAGGTTCAGATGTTCTCCGGTCGCATTGGGCATGAAATCAAAATTCCATCTCTGATTAAAGCTATGGAAATGTGCAGCGTTCTGTGAGATCCAGTAAATCTGTTGGGCTGTTTGACTCATATATAGCCCCGTTTATGTTTTATGGCCCCCATGTTTTTGGTTGTCCTCCAGTTGAGCACTCAGAAGCCAGAAAATATGGTATTAGCACAGCAGCCTTCAGTCAGTCAGCTCTTTTAACCATGTCCCTCTGGGGTTCCAGCGGCTGGGCAGGTGAACTGAAAGCGCCATGTGACAGGAGCTCTGTTTGGAGCACATGTCAGAAAGGAGGCCTGGAAGCTAGAAAGAGATCAAAGCTGACCTGCACCGTAGCCGTGTGTGGTGTGTAGTGTGTGGTGTGTGGTGTGTTCTTTCGTTCGTGTCTGTATGTAACGTTCAGTTATAAACCTGATTATCAAAAATGTTCATAACTGCAACTGAGGTTAAGTGTCCTAACACGTTCAGCAACCATACACTGTAGTCTCCGATAGGATGCAATCCCACCTTGCTTGGTGAACCTCGGGAACTCGTTTTCCTCCATTAGCTCCCGCTGATCCCATAGTGCCATTGGGTACTATTGATTTTTCCCACTTTTCAGTCATAGACACATTCCTCCCTTTAGGTCTCTAAATTTGGGGGCTCAGCTTTAGGAAGGATGGCTCGTTGTGGGAACGGGAATGTTGTACGCCGAGGATCCCAATGCGAGTTATCCTCACATGCAGTCAGCTGGAATGGTGCCAGGGATGACATCACCAGGGAGCAACCTGACCGTCCTCACGTAGATATAGGCCATCGCACCTGAGCCTCGGCTCTTAAACATCCAACAGCTGTTATATCCCGAATAGTATAATCCAGGTGAAACTACAGGGCGTGTAATCTGGGATGGATGGATTAAGTCTTGGCCATGACGGGGATGAAGGGGGTTATGCTGCTGCCTATTTCCCCAAAAACCTTTGAACATTTCTCGGAAGGAGCTTCAGAGAGAAAGGACCACAGGAACGTTCTCGGAATTGAAGTTCCTGACGTAGTTCATATGTGGAAGCTACGCTGCCAAAAGGGCGTAGGTGTGGTCACAACAAACACAGCATCTCACCCATTACCTCCCTCATCCAGCGACGACCCCCAAACACACGATATTAACAAAACCTTGCATAGAGTGTGTGACCAAACAACGCAGGGGGACCCAGAAGGAGGTGTGGGAGTGCGGTGGTGTTGGGAAGGAAGATAAAGGTGACCAGGATCAATAACTGGTGATAAATTTAGACTGATATGATCAATATTTATTGAGCTACACATACAGAAGTCTGTCTCTCAGTATGGCGTCGGGCTGCCGTGTTTGCTAACCCAACACGCCAGACGTCTCGGTATGGAGCTGTAGAGGTTCCTAATGGTGCCCTGTGATAATCCATCCCATGCAGCTTGAACATCCTCACACAGTTCCTGCAGATGGTGCGGTAGGGGTGGAGGGGGAGGGACACCAGGTCTTCTGTGACAACGCACCGTTCATCTTGGTGCTGACCACGGTGCCTCCACACACGGATTCGTTGGGCGTCTCCACCAAGACTAAAGCGGGACTCGTCACTGAACATGACCCGCTGCCATTCTGAGTCACTCCATGACAGTCTGGTACGACACCTGGTCAGGACACATGGAGCATTGCAGCCTCATCCGTTCATCCGAACCAAGTGTCTTGATTGTTTCTTATAAAATCTGAAATTTCGACCAAGATACAATCAAAGCACGGTACAGAGCAGCCAGTCACCAACAGAGACGAGGGCAGAATGACAGAGGCAGATGGAGTTCAGGGATGAGACAGGTTGGCAGGACCTAACACTGCTTTGGGAACATACAGCAACTGGACTTGTGCATGGTGTGGCTGTCCGGTTAGGTGTAGCGTGCCATCTGAAAGCTGCGTGCCATAATAACTCAGCTTAGCATAACCTGCAACTTTGTGTTGAGAACCATGAACACTCATTTATCTCTCTCTCTCTCTTTCTCTCTCTTTTTCTCTTCCTCTCTCTCTCTTTCTCCCTATCTCTTTCTCTCTCTCTCTCTCGCTCTCTCTCTCTCTCTCTCTCTTTCTTTCTCTCTCTCTCTCTCTCTCTCCCTCTCCCTCTCTCTCCCTCCCTCCCTCTCTCTTTCTGTCTCTCTCTCGCTCTCTCTCCCTCCCTCTCTTTTTCTCTCTCTCTCTTTCTTTCTCTCTCTCTCTCTCTCTCCCTCCCTCTCTTTCTCTCTCTCTCTCTCTTGTCTCCCTCTCTTTCCCTCTCTCTCTCTGTCTCTCTCTCTCTCTCTCTCTCTCTCTCTCTCTCTCTCTCTCTCTCTCTCTCTCTCTCTCTCTCTCTCTCTCTCTCTCTCTCTCTCTCTCCCTCTCATTCTCTGTCTCTCTCTCTCTCTCTCTCTCCCTCCCTCTCTCTCTGTCTCTCTCTCTCTCTCCCTATCTCTCTCTCCCTCTCTCTCCCTCTCTCTCTCTCCCTCTCTCTCTCTCTCTCTCTCTCTCTCTCTCGCTCTCTCTCGATCTCTCTCTCTCTCTCTCTCTCTCTCTCTCTCTCACCATCTCTCTCTCTCTCTCTCTCTCTCTCTCTCTCTCTCTCTCTCTCTGTCTCTCTCTCTCTCTCCCTCCCTCTCTTTCTCTCTCTCTCTCTCTTTCTCTCTCTCTCTCTCTCTCTCTCTCTACAGTGTGGAAAGGGGGCGGAGAACTTCGATAAGTTCTTCACGCGCACGCAGCCCCAGCTGACCCCACCGGACGAGCTCGTCATCGCCAACATCGACCAGGCAGAGTTCGCCGGCTTCTCGTTCATCAACCCCCAGTTCGTCCACCCCTCCCTCACCGTCCCCGTATGAAGGAGGGACGAGGCGGGACGCGAGAGTAACTTTACCTACACATCCCCAGACGCCTCATGCTTAGCGTGTCCCCGAAACTCCTAATCCAAACCTCTTCTAGCTCTCCAAGATCCTCCTTCTTTCTTCTGTTCTAGATTTTCAAATGAATTCTTCTTCTGTCCGTCGTTTCAGTTTTAGGCCAGTCTATGAGTTTACCCTTACAATGTCAAACAGTGGCTCTGTCTGGTATGGGTGTTTATAGTACAAACCGACCGTGTGATCTGATCTAGGAAGGATTTAGCTCCAGGCGCCGAATCGTGAGCCATGTTCGCTCTTGGAGAGGCCATCTCGGCTCAAGCTACTGGGCTCTGACCAAGCAAGATCTCAACCGCCTGCTGTCTCCTCACAACAGTTGCCATGAAAGCCCATAACAGATGCAGAAACTCGTGCTTCCTGGAGTTTATCATGTAGTCCATGGCAGTCTTCCCAGTCAGGAGGCGAATAGCGGCTCGGGAACCAGCAGGCCAGTCTTTTATTTGGATATTTGTTTTGTCTAGGTCTTTCGGTGTGCCAGAGCCGCTTGCCTGCCGCGAGTCTCTACATAGGCAGAAGCTTCAGACTTGCAGCCGAAGGCCGGATGCTTTGCGTACCAATGGAGTAGCGCTATCCTTGTCTCTTTGCTAATCAAGGCTAGTCAAGATCAGGCTTGGTCCGGTGGCTAGCACCAACAACAGCGATCATACTTAGTTAGCAAAGTACCACAGCTAATCTTCTCTAGTCTGGTTACGAAGGCCCAGGCCAGAAAAGCTAGTGTTTAGCCAGTGCTAGCTTTAGCATTAGCATCTTCAGTAGAAATCTCTTCCTCTTGGCACCTTCAAAGGAAGTCAGGCATATCAACACAGCTACACTTTAATCACACAACAGCTTTTCTTATCAGATAGTCCAGCAGGAAGTCGGTCTTATGCTAAACATGATTAGCTGATTAGCAGACGAGCTAGCTGAAGGACACGGCAGGATTGATACCTGTTTATTAGCGATGTCTTCGGCTTTGTGCACCGCTCCCATGCAAGCATTTCCTCATTTTGCATGCTAACATCGCTAGCACAATTGCTGCTTTGGCCTTGCTAAGCCATGTCAGAAGCTTTTCGCGTTCGTTTGCACTTGCGTTCCGAGTTTAAAGGCGTCTACGTCTTCAAGAAGAGATGTCCAAGAAGTCTTACGTCGGGCTACATAGAAAGAAAGCATTGCGGGTCTCCTCCCTTTCGCTAACACCAACCCCCAGATTCACCCCTCCTATTATGGGGGAGCCTTTGGAACCTTATTCTTAGTGACGGGGCGAGACGTGACGGGATGATTGAAGATGATATGAAGTGTTTGCATATCTGTCATGCACACGTGATGTTGCATGCTGCTGAATTGAAGTACCGCCATGTTAAAGAGTATTGCGCTGTCTGCTGACAGTCCTGTATGTGCTGCTTGCCGAAATCAACTTCCTAGCGTTCTTTTAGACTGAATTCTTTCCTGGCCACATTTCACCCTGCAGCGTATTAACACCTTTGTAAATATCGGTAGGTTAAGAAAGAGCAAGAAGACATTTTTATAACAACAACTGAATGTGCTTTTACGACATACAGCTGAGAATGAGCAGCCTGGACCAGCTACTTGTTGGGTCGCGGTCTTTACGAAGCTCGCATCAGCTGAAACTTAGCGCGCTAGCAGACGTTCCAACGTTCTTTCCCTCGTTGTGCTTCGGTAGCCTTTACCGGTTGGGGTTTGATCTGAAACACCGTTATTTTGGCGAATGGAAGTCTTTAGTGATTATATACACGTGCAAGCTGTTAGCGGTTCTGTCTTTACGGTTCTATGTGCTACGGTTCTCATCACAGCTGTGCCGTCATTCTCATAGTCAGCCCCATATACAGCTCTGGGAAAAAATTAGACACCGCCTCAAAATGATCAGGTCCTGATCAGAAACCCCTTCAGAAGCCATCCAACCATCCTCGCTGTGCGCTTCAGCCCAGCCACTGCTCGCCAGTCCCTCTGTAGGTCACCTGAGGTCATCTTACGGTGGGTAAGGGACATTGGAACGAGGTGGCGCTCATCACGGTCAGTAGAGAGTGGGTTTGGCCCTCTGCCAGTCTGTAGCTGTGTTGTCCTGTGTCTTTGCTGCTTGGCCTTGTTCTTATAAACCGCTGTTTCTGAAACGTTCAGGATGAAAGGAACCAGACGCTCACTGTATCTGCCAGTAAAGCTAGAACCCACCCTTTGGTTCCTCACTCAGAACCTTTCTCTCCTGCTCTGTTGACGGGTCTGTAGTTCTATAACGAGAGTACAGTGACGACAGCAGCGGTGGGTTTATACCATCCCTCGTTAGGATGGGATCTGGATCAGGTGACCACCTAATCAACATCCCATTAAGCAGAAGCAGGTGTGTCTGGTGTGCATGTGGAGACGCCGATCTGGAGTGGTCTCTGATTTTTTTCCAGAGCTGTATTTTGGATTTCTGATTTTATCAAACATATCTGGGACAGCCTGCAACGTGAGAGCTGATTGGATGCTGTGATGGTACAGTCAAAGCTGATTGGCTGCCATGCCTTGGCTCTCCCAGCCTGCATGCTGTTGTTTCGGTGGGAAGTGTGCACATAGAATATAAATACATATGCGGATATATAGATATTATATATATACGAGATGCATGGAAATGAAGAAGTAAAGCATTCCAGATTTTACAGCAAAAACAACAACAACAAAACAAACAAACAAACAAACAAACAAACAACAAACAACAAATGTTTTATTTGATTTATTGTTCATATTTGATTGTTCTGTCTTTTCTGATGTCGAAACCGCCAAGCTTTTGGGAAATGTCAATTTATGGAATTTTGGATCCATATCGTATTTTGGAGTTAGGGTTAGGGTTAGGGTTAGGGAATTGAACCATAAACTGGACAGTCTGTCTGATATGATGATCTATACGGGGTACCAGCTTCAGCACGGTAAAACTAAAACCATGCCAACGCCTTCTTTGGTTAGCTTTGCCATCCACGTCATATACGCCACCATCAGTTTCCGTTGATCGATACGGAATCATCTCTTCTCCATTCCTTCAGCATGCAAGCTGTCTGGGCTCTACACTGTTAACCCCTTAAACCCTGGGCCTTATTCAGCCATACCGCTATCGACACTGCTGTTCAGAACTTTGGGATCGTTATTAGTAATAATTGGTAATAACTAATACAGTCAGCTGCAGCCGCAACCTAAGCGGCAGAATCAGTTTTAGGATGTACCCATGTTACTACAGTGATGAATCTAATCCTGGTAGTAATAATTACAGTCGTAATTTTGTGCCGTGAGATTAGATAACAAGGTTTCAGATGGAAGGCACCGGCTGTTGGGTTCCCAGACATACATTACTTATGAACCTCAGCTCAGCTCAACATCAGCCATATGGATATTCCAGTTCCCCACCAACTGTCACTCAAAACTTGATTTAACTTCATTACGGACATGCGTCTTCAGCAGATTAGATGTATATCACAGTAAACAGACAGTACTGGACACAGATGTATTTTCATTTTTAATTGTTTGGTGACTACTATGAAACTTACACCTCGTCCTGACAGTGCTGCGATCAACACCATCAGAAGCATAACTGATTTCATTTGAAAATCGCATGGTAAATTAATAAGCCAGTCGTTTTAATTGTAGGCCATTTTATTAAAACCATATCCCATACGGGGAAACTTCAGTTCCCAGAAAAAAGCTGCCACGAGGTGTATCGTGATAGGTGCGCAATATGAAAACCTAAATATTGTTATTGTGTTCATTTTGCTACATATAGCAGTTGGTGCTTTGGTCATGTGACCTGGTTAAACCTTGGCTTGAATAGAATTCATCCGAACACCCACAGACGCTCTGATTGGTCGGGATGCTCACATCACACAGTATAAATGCTGTATTATAATTGGTTAGGAGACTAATTTGCATATTGAGAATAAGGTTACGTCAGTATCGCGACAGCCAGTACCACAGAAACCGCTGACCGGTGATTTATTGTGTAGCGCTAAAATGTAAAAACGATGACACGCGTGATGAAGCTAGTCGCAGCTAGCGAGGTACGCCACGATAATCCGCTAGTTAGCAAGAACAAGTGAGAACATTAATAGACTTACAGTGTAGATCGTTATACAGCTGTTTCGTTAGCGTTAGCCGGCTAGCTAGCTAACCTATTGCTCTGGTTACCATTAAAAATCTACATTATTCCAAATGATAAGTTTCCATGCTCATATTTCCTTGCTCTGTTCCCCATTATGCCAGTTAGTTGACCCAGTGGTGGGCCCTAGGGGGGAAATAGTCCCACCCCCATTCCAAGTTCTTGAAACTGAATGGGAATATTATGGCATCCCACATCTCCTGCATCAGTGCTAAGGAGAAGCTGCCATTGGAATCTCCACACTGAATCTGATGGTGTTGAGGTTTGCGGTGCATCATCTACGGTTTGATTGATGGCGTTTGAGTTCTATCTGAGTTTCAGGCAACTTCAGTTTCCCCCCGTGAGCCTCAGTGTTTAAGGGGTTTATTCCTCCTGCATGCCCCCCACCCCCGACCCCCGACCCGCTGTCACACGTCCTTCCTCACCAGTGCCAAGCCGATGCCAGACCGAACCCGACGATAGCAGTGTTGCACTAACCGTGTAGTCTCCACCACTGTCTGTAGTGTTGGCCCGCAACCTGTGTGTGGTAGACTCGCGTAGCCATACTCCCGCTGCCTGCTGCAGCTTCGCTGAGGTCAGAGGACGTCTATTCCAGGTGGGTGTGGTCATGCCAGATGGGGGCGTGTCCACACGTTTCTGAGATGGTTCTGTGTTGCTTGCTTTGCTTGGTCGGCCATGTTAACCCCGTTTTTGCCTTACCTGCCGGTCAGACCGTCCCTGTGCCTCTGAGCTGGACCTGTGCGTGCTCTCTCTCTCTCTCTGTCTCTTTCTGTCTCTTTCTCTCTCTCTCTCTCTTTCTCTCTCTCCCTCTCTCTCTCTCTCTCTCTCTCTCTCTCTCTCTCTCTCTCTCTCTCTCTCTCTCTCTCTCTCTCTCTCTCTCTCTCTCTCTCTCTCTCTCTCTCTCTCTCTCTCTCCCTCTCTCTCTCTTTTCCTCATTGTTTCTGTTCACATTTCCTTTTCTCTTTTTTCTCTTCTCTCTATATCTCTCTGTCCATTCTTTCTCTTCCTTTGACGTATTTCTTTCATTCAGTTCTCTCCTAATCTCATTTACTCTCTCTCTCTCCCTCTCTCTTTCTTTCCCTCCAGCCATTCCTCACAACCTAACCAATCAATCCATCCTTGTGTGGACAAATGTCCCTCTCTATCTTTCTCTTTCGCTCTCTTTCTCAATTACTCCTTTATTTAGTCCTTTAGTCTCTCTCTCTCTCTCTCTCTCTCTCTCTCTCTCTCTCTCTCTCTCTCTCTCTCTCTCTCGCTCTCTCTCTCTCTCATGTCTCATTCTCTATCTCTATCTCTCTCGTGTTCAAATCCAGACATCTCCCTGACACCACATCCAGCTTTTCTGACAGGCCTGCTGTAATCGGAAAATCGATACCGGACAATCGCTTCGTTTCCACTTCCCAGCTGTCAGAACCCTCCAGTGCCATTCGGTCCGAGTCTGAGTCCTGTAACCGCGTAAGCTGCTGCGTTTCCACGCTTCCCGCGCTCGCTGTGATTGTGTAGCTGAATAAAGGACAGGTTACACTGTAAAAACCGAGATTCGGAAGATCTGCCGCCTCACGTCCCTAACAGTCCCGTCTTCTCGATTCCCTTCCTCCGTGAAGTGATCCGTCTGTTTCCGTCAGTTAGGCTATTTCATTTCCAGCACCGGATCAACAGAAGGCCTTAGACCGCTCTCTGATTCTCTCTAATACAGCCCTTAGTCCGAATCCCCCTGAAAGCTCTGTCTCTGTCCCTGTACATACTGACGTAGGTACCCCTAGCCTGTGAGAGATCTACTCCGCTGTATTTTGTAATGGTGTCTGTTAGTCTCACCCCTGTTTTCCACGCTTTACCATGTAACCGATGTCATTTGTACCTAATGTATGATAATGCAAATAAAGTAAGAGAATTAAACCACCTGTTTCTGGATCCTCTCTCTCTTTATTCACTCAGAGGTCAGTGTATGGATCTTAAAGCCAGCTCAGTGGGGCTTATGGCTCCTTTGATTAATGCTCCTACACCATATAGGACACTCTGTAGGTGTACAGGTCCAGACTGTAGTCCATCTGTTTCTCTGTATACTGTATTACCCTGTTCTTCAATGGTCAGGACCCCCACAGGACCCCCACAGAGCAGGTATGATGTGGGTGGTGGATCATTCTCAGCACTGCAGTGACAATGATGTGGTGGTGGTGTGTTAGTGTGTGTGGATCAGACACAGCAGTGCTGCTGGACTCCTCAGTGTCACTGCTGGACTGAGAATCATCTATCAACCAAAATTCTCCAGCCTACAGCGCTCTTTGGGCAGCGTCCTGTGGGCTGCATCCTGTGGGCAGCGTTCTGTGAATAAAGGACAGATATATAGAGAAGTGAAGGTCAGTATGGCAGTAGATCAGATACATAGAGAAGTGAAGGTCAGTATGGCAGTAGATCAGATACATAGAGAAGTGGAGGTCAGTATGGCAGTAGATCAGATACATAGAGAAGTGAAGGTCAGTATGGCAGTAGATCAGATACATAGAGAAGTGGAGGTCAGTATGGCTGTAGATCAGATACATAGAGAAGTGAAGGTCAGTATGGCTGTAGATCAGATACATAGAGAAGTGGAGGTCAGTATGGCTGTAGATCAGATACATAGAGAAGTGGAGGTCAGTATGGCTGAGAAGGTGAAGGTCAGTATGGCTGTAGATCAGATACATAGATACATAGAGAAGTGAAGGTCAGTATGGCTGTAGATCAGATACATAGAGAAGTGGAGGTCAGTATGGCTGTAGATCAGATACATAGAGAAGTGAAGGTCAGTATGGCTGTAGATCAGATACATAGAGAAGTGGAGGTCAGTATGGCTGTAGATCAGATACATAGAGAAGTGAAGGTCAGTATGGCTGTAGATCAGATACATAGAGAAGTGAAGGTCAGTATGGCAGTAGATCAGATACATAGAGAAGTGAAGGTCAGTATGGCAGTAGATCAGATACATAGAGAAGTGGAGGTCAGTATGGCAGTAGATCAGATACATAGAGAAGTGAAGGTCAGTATGGCAGTAGATCAGATACATAGAGAAGTGGAGGTCAGTATGGCAGTAGATCAGATACATAGAGAAGTGAAGGTCAGTATGGCTGTAGATCAGATACATAGAGAAGTGAAGGTCAGTATGGCAGTAGATCAGATACATAGAGAAGTGGAGGTCAGTATGGCTGTAGATCAGATACATAGAGAAGTGGAGGTCAGTATGGCTGTAGATCAGATATATAGAGAAGTGAAGGTCAGTATGGCAGTAGATCAGATACATAGAGAAGTGGAGGTCAATATGGCAGTAGATCAGATACATAGAGAAGTGGAGGTCAGTATGGCTGTAGATCAGATACATAGAGAAGTGGAGGTCAGTATGGCTGTAGATCAGATATATAGATCAGATAGAGAAGTGAAGGTCAGTATGGCAGTAGATCAGATACATAGAGAAGTGAAGGTCAGTATGGCAGTAGATCAGATACATAGAGAAGTGAAGGTCAGTATGGCAGTAGATCAGATATATAGAGAAGTGAAGGTCAGTATGGCTGTAGATCAGACACCAAACAGTGATGAGCATGTCCAAACAGGTAGATGATGTTTTCATATCTGACTCCAGTCTGATGCCCTCTGGTGCTTTCAGATGCCCCCACATGTGCGACACGATATAAACTGTGGTCGGCTCTTTAACACCCGGGCAGATTTATCACGGCGTGTGAGGAGCCGGGGCAGGGAGGGAGATAAAAGTTTCATAGCAGGGGGAGCGCAGACGAGGCGTGAAATGGAGGTGTTGAATATTTTAACACCCAGTGGCGAGAATTCTGCTCCAAAACAGCTCTCGCTCGCAGGACGTCCCGCCTGGACCTGTCTGGCTGAACCGGGAGGATTTCACTGTGTTCACCTGTAAAGAGACTGTACAGGACCCCCTCAATAACCCGAACATGCTTGATCTGCCAACACATGGTTAATGTTTGGAGATGGTACTGGAGCTGGGACGCTCCGTTAATTACCACCGGTGCCTTAAATCCTGAGTTGTTAACAGGGAATTCCACCAAATTCCATCAGTATTCCTGAATGATGCTGTGGTTGAGAGCAGAGTGGTTTGTGTAAAGCATCTCACTGTAGAGAAACTCACTGACTCAGCTTTCGTTACAGTGGTGGTGGTGATGGGAACCAGGGGTAACCATGTCAACAACACAAATATAGCCACCAGTGAACCTACACATAGTCTTCTGAGTTTTCATATGGAATTTTGACGATGGTTCAAATATTGGGAATTCTTTGGGAACTATTTTGCCTTACAGCGTATCCCTCCACCATGAATGAAGCCTGCTTGCTCGAGCCTTGCCATGTAGCCTTTCCAGTGGAGGCTCGCAGCTCCATCACAGTATTACACTGGGCTAGGCCTGGAATGTCTGTCTTCCCAAGTTTTCATATGGAATGTGGAATATTGGGAATTCTTTGGGAACTATTTTGCCTTACAGCATATCCCTCCGCCATGAATGAAGCCTGCTTGCTCGAGCCTTGCCATGTAGCCTTTCCAGTGGAGGCTCGCAGCTCCATCACAGTATTCCACTGGGCTAGGCCTGGAATGTCTGTCTTCCCAAGTTTTCATATGGAATGTGGAATATTGGGAATTCTTTGGGAACTATTTTGCCTTACAGCGTATCCCTCCACCATGCAGTAGCCTACCTGCTCGAGGCTTGCCATGTAGCCTTCCCGGTGGAGGCTCGCACACTTCTGACACCACTGTAGTTGCGGCGCAGAGTGAGGCACAGAGGAGGCCTTGATATGAGAAGTTGCGAGAAGCTTGCTGGTATTAAACACCGGGCAGAGGGGCGCCTACGTAAGTATGAACCCATGGGGGTCACCACCAGCTTTAGGCTTCCCTCGCAGGGCGACCCACCCTCGCTCACTAATGACACATCAACACAACAGCGTCAATCAACAGTCCTGAGCTTCTTGGGGGCAGCGCTAGCCAGTAGCAGGTACAATCCATTAGCTGAGGAGTTCAATACGAGTCCCATCAAGCTCCACGTCTTTCGCCGTTGTTCAAACTCGCTTGCTGTTTGTACAGTGAGTTTAATCAAGCTTCTAGAACAGAAGAGCAGTTAGCACGTGCAGGTGTCTTAACCTTGGGTCTCTTTCTTGTCCAGCATTTGATGAATCACTATGCGGGACAGATTCTCTGCTGAGATCAGTCACACATTTGGCCGCGTGCCGCTCCGCTGAGGTGATGGGTGTAGTCGTTTTAATTAAATGTGTTCATTGGCACCATCTGTGCCAGGATGAGACATTCCCGGATCGAAAGTTACCAAACGAAGTTAAAGTGGAGGAATCCGCAAAAAGGCCTGGACTCGCCGCGGTACTGAGGCTTCACATGGTTCACATCATGGAATACAACTAACAGCTCTCTAAAGTAAACTCTTCTTGAGGGAGGAACTTCTACACTCTCCCTGTATGCTCCTCTGGTCTTATAGTCAATGGCAGAGGCAGTTAGACCCATCCTTTAAGACCCACTCCAAGCCAGATTATGGAGCTGACTGATTTTCATCATCGGCCCAAATTCCAGCTTCCTCGGATGTTGTTTGCCATGCAGTGCAAACGGGCAAGCGATGTCTACGGTGGCCGAGAAGGCCAGCGCACTGCAAGTTAAAACTCGCTGCAAAGTCTCAAAACACCAGCATCAAAATGACACGACCTGCACAGCATTAGCCAAACGCTCTGCAAGATCTGAAAACACAAGCATCAATATGAGACCGCTTGCAAACCGTTAACTGGACATGCTGCAAAGTCTCAAACGCACAGCCAACACTGACAACACATGCAGCTTCCAAAACACGACGGAAGTGTTTCCGAGGGACACTGAAAGTGGACGGACCCGTTCGAGAGCGGGCTGCGTGGACCTGGACGTAGAGAAATATAAACACAAGAGCCCGGCCAATAACCCGCCTGAATATTCATTAATACACAGATTAGACTTTTCCTGGAACTGGGGCTGCCTCGGCTCTACGTCCAGGCCCACGCAGCCCGCTCTCGAATGGGTCCGTCCGCTTTCAGTGTCCCTCGGAAACACTTCTGTCATGTGTTGGAAGTTGCGCGTGTTGTCAATGGTTTGCTGCACGTTTGAGACTTTGCAGCGCGCTCGGTTAACGGTTTGCGACAGCCTCATTTTGATGCTTGTGTTTTCAGATCTTGCAGTGCGTTTTTAACTTGCGGTGCACAGGGCTTTCTCGGCAACCGGAGATGTCGGATGAACTGCACAAGCGAGCTCCGAATGAGCAGTCAGATGATCGTATGAATTTCTGACATGTCAGAAGGTTTGATCATTGTCTCACAGTTTGAGCGACTTAAAGTCGCACCCAAAACCAAATACAAACAGTCACAGCTACTGCACAGGTCCACAGGTCCACATGTGCAGTAGGCTGCCAGTATCAGCATCTACATGCAGACGGCACTGTGTGGTAGTTCGGCTGGTTCTCGGCTTCAGTACAATGTAGTAAAGTTAGCGAAGCTGTTGCAGCTTAGTTGATTGATCAGTGGCTCAATCCCAAACACCTCCTTCCTATGTAGTGCGCTTTCCAAGTTCTGGTTTCTACACCTCAAAACATTAGCCCAGTATGGAATAGTGTATACATGGCTGAATCCCACATGACTGTGTATTAGACATATGATGCACTACTGGTGCTATCCTATGTACTGCACTACTTAGGGAGCAGGGAGTCATTTGGGATTTAACCAGGGTTATTGCTCAGTACTCAGACGTGCAGCGTGTTGTTTAGAATGAATCAGCTTTATTGGAAATGGTCTGTAGCCGGAGCTTAGCTCTATTGGAAATGGAAATGGTCTGTAGACAGAGCTGAGTTCTATTGGAAATGGAATTGCTCTATAGACTGAGCTTAGCTCTACTGGAAATGGAATTGGTCTATAGACCGAGCTGAGCTCTATTGGAAATGGAATTTGTCTGTAGACCGAGCTGAGGTCTATTGGTAATGGACATGGTCTGTAGACCGAGCGGGGATTTACTGGAAATGGAATAGGTCTGTAGACCGAGCTGAGCTCTACAGAAATGGCATTTGTCTGTAGACCGAGCTGAGCTCTACTGGAAATGGAATTGGTCTATAGACCAAGCTGAGCTATATTTGAAATGGAATTGGTCTGTAGACCGAGCTGAGATCTACTGGAAATGAAATTGGTCTATAGACCGAGCTGAGATCTACTGGAAATGAAATTAGTCTATAGACCGAGCTGAGGTCTATTGGAAATGGAATTTGTCTGTAGACCGAGCTGAGGTCTATTGGTAATGGAAATGGTCTGTAGACCGAGCTTAGCTCTATTGGAAATGGAAATGGTCTGTAGACTGAGCTGAGGTCTATTGGAAATGGAATTTGTCTGTAGACTGAGCTGAGATCTACTGGAAATGGAATTGGTCTGTAGACCGAGCTGAGCTCTACTGGAAATGGAATTGGTCTGTAGACCAAACTGAGGTCTATTGGTAATGAAAATGGTCTGTAGACCGAACTAAGCTCTATTGGAAATGGAATTTGTCTGTAGACCGAGCTGAGCTCTACTGAAAATGGAATTGGTCTGTAGACTGAGCTGAGATCTACTGGAAATGAAATTGGTCTATAGACCGAGCTCAGCTCTACTGGAAATGGAATTGGTCTATAGACCGAGCTGAGCTCTATTGGAAATGGAATTTGTCTGTAGACCGAGCTGAGGTCTATTGGTAATGGAAATGGTCTGTAGACCGAACTAAGCTCTATTGGAAATGGAATTTGTCTGTAGACCGAGCTGAGCTCTACTGGAAATGGAATTGGTCTGTAGACCGAGCTGAGATCTACTGGAAATGGAATTTGTCTGTAGACCGAGCTGAGATCTACTGGAAATGGAATTGGTCTGTAGACCGAGCTGAGATCTACTGGAAATGGAATTGGTCTGTAGACCGAGCTGAGATCTACTGGAAATGAAATTGGTCTGTAGACCGAGCTGAGATCTATTGGCAATGGAAATGTTCTATATGGCTCAAAGTGGACATTGTGTTCTCAACCAAAGAACCCATTTCCTCATAATGAACACCCCCAGGACATCACAGAGGGGTTGAGAATGGTTCAGATCCAGACACGTAGGTTTACACATACATTTAGGGACCTGAGTAAATGTAATGATCACCCACCTCTAGCTGCTGGAGATTTCCTAGATCATAAACAAGCTTCCACCTTTGCCCGCGCTCCAGAACTGGCTCAGGTGGGACACTAGCAGACGTGTTTATTTTAGCCTCAGGCCTGGCACCGAGGTGGAGGCTCAGCTGGTAAGTGTGGAGTAGTTTACACATACACGCTTCACTGATCTCGCGCTGTAGGTTTTTAAGCCAGGTCCCCACAGAGCTGAATCCATGTGTTCTGCCTCAGCCCCTTTCTCAGAGACTCAGTCTGACTCAGTTTATTCCCATTCTGGAATCTGAGGGACTGGGCTACATCCTCAGGTGCTCTGATCAGCTGTTCGGTTTGGTAATAGCCCATGCGGTTCGGTGTCCAGCAACTAGCTCGCTGAGAGACCTTACCTTACAGTTAAGGGGGCGGAGTGTTACTCCATTTGGCAACCCATCCCAGCTGGTCCTGTTAATGCTCGATTGGCGATGAATCCCCTGCCTGGGCAGGGCATGGAAGTGTTTCAGTCTAAGAGAGACGTTCCTGGGAAACCCTTGCTGTGTGGGGTGAGAATAACCCTGCTGAAAAATGCCAGTGTGAAGCCCTGCCACGAGAGGCAACACGTGGCTGGAGGACGTCCTGCATACATCACTGAGCTGTGTCCTTCCACTAGAGTTGACCGACTGTCATGCGCAATCTCTCCCCAGATCGTCACACCAGCAGATAGAGTCGTGTGTTGCTCCCCAGCAAAGGCAGCATCGAAGCACTGACCACAAGGCCTCCAGTACACAGACCCAACCACTGTCGGGTCCCAAACGGAACCTGGTGTCCTCGGTTCCAGTCTGTAGCAGTCCAGGTTCCATTGTAAAGAACGGTGATGGTGGCTGGTGGCTGTCAATGGCAGAAGACGTAGTGGGTCCCGTAACACCGAATGTCCTTCTGCTAAGCTTCTGGAAATGGTCCGGGAAAAAAGGTGCCACCTATGTCTGGATGGCAAACCAGGAAACTGTGGGAACTGCTTGTGCCGACCGGCTGGAAGCTGTTGGCTCTGTGTGCGTGCCCTCATGTAACCAGACCACACACCTGTTATCATTCACGTATCTGCTATGTGTACTTTGGAAGGCTTCTCAGCTCAGGTGCAACCACTATATGCTCTCTAAAGAACCATTCAGCATGTGGGTTCTTTGGAGAACCAACTATGTATACAATCTTTGGCTGGTTCCTCTCAGGGTTCCTTCTCTTTACTCTGAGGGAGTTCTCCTTGCCACTGTTGTCTCTGGCTTGCTCTTGGGGGGCTTGGTCCCAGATTTCCTTCCCTATACATGGACCCCTGCTATACAAATAAAGATTGATTCATTGATTAATTGGTTGATTGATTGATTGATTGATTGATTGATTGATTGATTGATTGATTGATTGATTTGTAAATGAGATGTGTGAACCATAAATCTGTCAGAGAGTAATGTCTACAGTGAACAGTCACCCTAAGGAGAATTGGTTTGCTAGAGCATACAGCCACAGCCGAGCGAGGGCCCGGATGTTTACCTGCGCTCACCTGCGACCACGCTGACCTAAATTTTTAGCGACGTCCGATCTGACCAATCAGCTGGCTGGGCTCCTTTATTTTTTTTCCCTCTCCTCTCCCCTCCCCTCATCTCTTTTTTTCCCCCCCTTCTTCACGTGACAGAGCTCGAGGAGTGTGGTGGAGCGCGCGCGCTGGCTGCTGCTGTTGAAGAGAGCGCACGCGGACAGCGCTCAGAGCCGCTCGCATCACATCCCCACAGCGCGTGCAGGTGCCGGCGAGTTTCGGGCGGCTTGTTTGTTGATTTGTTTGTTTTTGGCTCGCCTTCGTTTTCCAACTCTGCCTCCCTCGCGCTCTGAGAGGAAATGAGAAGAGGTGCGTCGCCGGGTTTGACTGAAAGCTGAAATCTGCGCGTGCAGACCGAACAAGTGCACGGAACCCAGGCACGCACGCGCGCACGCAGGGCTCCCTTCATTCTTTCTACAGAAGGTAAGTCAACGGCGAGTTTTCCGCGTGCCTCTGGCTGGACAGCCAGGTTGGCTTTAACGTGCTTCTGCACGCGCGTGGTGCACGGAAGTTGCGCTGCGCGTGCCACGATGTTACCTGTTGATTGGAGCGAATGAATGAATGACCGCATGATGCGTTCATATTCACGCGCATGGTTAGATATATGCTGCAGGTGCATGGAGCTTCACGTGCACCGCTGGCGCTACTGATGTGACTGAAGTCTGATCTGCTCGTGCGCGTTCTTTAACGTGTGCCAGTCTGCCCCATTCACTTACTGCAGCTATGTTCATCCACCTCGTGTGAGGTTGCTGTTGACGGGGCAGTGAAGGTGTGGGTGGTGTGGTCTGGCTGACCTGATCCGAGATGTGATTTGTATTGGGTTTGGTAATCCTGTGTTAGTCCATCGTAAGCTCTATAGATGCTTATCTTGCATTTGTGGAGAAGACCACCTGCTACGCATGTAACGTTCAGTCATATATAAGCCCACCTTGCCCCCTATTACAGCTTCCATTCCAAAGATCAGTCCTAGAAGTTGGTTTAGCACTTCCTGCTTCTTCTTACCATCCAAATAGCCCCAGTCCCACTCGGTGGTGTCGAGGTCTGGACTCTGGGCTGGTGAGTCCATTGCTATGAGAAGCTTCTTTGTCCGAGCTCCAGTTCTTATCGAGGACCTCCTTGACAGCTACACATCCTTTCGGACCCATAGATGGAAGAACGTAAAGCCCTGAAGCACAAGTGTAGTTTGATTTTATCCCAAAATGTAAAGTGCTGTTTATCCACAAGAGTTTTTGGAGGGTCTGCCAGGCTTTCCAAGGTGGTTGTCCCATCTTCTCCAGGTAATGAATGAAAGGTGGTCTCTGACTTTTGAGCAGTGCTGTAAGTTACTATTTACCCAGTGTGCCCAGGGCTTAATTAGTCCTGGAGCTAACCAGTCCTTATGTAGAATGCTGATGGGCTTGATATGAGTGCTGGAAATCCATCGAATTCATCTGTATTGAAGTTTGAGAGCAAATTTTGCAGGTTAGTTGTTCAACTGATTGGGCAGCTTAACCTACTCTGATTGGCCGTTAGTGACGGCGATGCTGTTTGTAGGTTAATGTGGCGTCTCAAACATCTGTGACATCTGCTTTGGTCGGCATCCCATGATGCACTAGTAGTAAGGATATAAGGTATGTAGTATAGCGTGTCGATGGAAACATCCCCGCTCAGCATTACTGAGGGTGTCGGTTTCAGCACCATGGACAGCGTCTTCTGTTCAGTTCAGGTAGACTCAGCAGTCTGAGCGCTGTTCCGTGCTGACCAGTGATTAGACCTAAGCCCTGCCTATTGATTCCGGTTGCCTTTGCGTGCTGCACGTGCATACGGCTAAGCTGTATGATTCTGCAGAGCCATAGTGCAAGGCAGAGTTACTATGTGTGTGCTGAGTGTAACATATTAGAGGAAATAATAAAGACTAATGAGTGTATATACACACACGCTCACCAGGTGGTAGTAACTCCAGGCTCCTGCAGATGGCGCTGCACGAGGATGATGGGGCTATAAATCCCTGCTGGGTGTGAGTGACGGGATCCATAGATTGGGAAGAGGAATTACAGTGCAGTGAAGCTCTGGTTCCATGTGTGGAAAATGGCTCCAGAGCAGATGTTAATGATTGGCTAAAAGGAGTGACTGAGCATGTGGGCGTGGCCAAAGACCATAGTGTAAAGGAAGTAGCTGAATCTGCAGGTGTATGGAAGCGTACGGTCATACGGGTCTACCAGCAGTGGGAAAATCCCAGTCTACAGAGAGTTCTCCTTGGAATTGTGCCAGGGAAGGTATCCACCAAATCTGGAACCAACTGACCAATTCTTTGATGTAAGAGAGTCTGAACACTGATGTGGCTACATCCAGAAACTCGTCCAGTCCATGCCCAATCCAGTCACGGCTGTTATTGGTGCTTGTGGAGGTGCTGCACGTTATTAGGTATGTTACAGTCATTGTATATATATCGTCGCTGTCCAATGAAAAACCTGTATCTCAATTTTTGTCCATTTTGATTTTTTTACATCATTTGAAAACAGCCGCTGCCGTTTACACTGTGTGAGATTTGCATGATGAATGAACCAACAGAAATGGCCCAAAAGTGCGTGGAAAGACGTCTGGTTCCATTGACTTACATTAAAATTGAATGAGGTTTTTGAGCTCTCCTGGAAAGTTGCCGTTTTGGAGATACTTGTTTTTCTTTTGACAGCACAGATATACATATATCAGAAAAGCCTGCCTCTTTAAACATCCGGTTAAAGGGTTAACAATGAATCATGACTATTGCCAAACATAAATAAACATCAGGGAGGCAGTAAAAGCGAATGTAGGGTACTTGCCCTTTAAAGTCTGTTCTTTCTACTCTTGTTCTTTATAGCATGATCTACACTCCTTAGAAAGACAGGACTCATCTGCTAGTACCTCTGAGTGGTGTCGGCTCCGGTGCTCAGCCACCGGCCCCTTTAACCAATCCAATAGTGACTTTAGCTGAACTAGCCTGAAGCTGCTCCCATCAGATCCAAATAGACCCAAGGGGAAACCCAACTCACATTTTCCCCATGCGTTTGCAGCGAGCCGCTTATTCATTTGAAGGGAAGCGCTTAGTGTGCCGCAGGGTCCGTCGTCCACCCCCCGTTCTGAGTGCTAAGAGGAAATGCACACACACACACACACACACACACACACACACACACACACACACACACACACACACACACACACACACACACTCAAATAATAACCCTACAGTGCTTTCACACTGATTAGCACTCGGCAGCCACATTAACTGACGTTCGGCCACAGTTCTCTATTGGTTTCCTCATCGCCAAGGCTGAGCTGAATGTGTCATTCGCACAAGGGCTTCGGGTTCCTCTCCGTTAGATCAGCGTGATTGGCATATTGAGATTATAAAGGCCAATCTGGCCTCCATTTAACATGCCACCTTACCTCTCACAAGGAGAAGAAATGAAATTCAACAATAGCCGAGGAAATTTCATTTGGTATGTGTGAGTTAGACGAAGGGAAATGAGCTCCGGCTCTTTGATCTTGCACCGGGGTTTTCATTTCTCATTAGTGCTCATTTCGCGTGGCTTCAGAAGATCCTACTGTTTCTGAAACGACCAGAAAAGGGCCCTCGCTGAGACCTCGCTGTGAGTGTGGGGCTTATTTGCATTATAAAAGGCAATGTGGCCAAAAGTATGTGGACAAACCTCTTAATTGGTGAGTTCAGGTGTTTCAGCCACACCCTTTATTGCTGAGAGGTATATAAACCAAACCCATAGGCATGCAGTCTCTATAGATGAACGTAGGATGCCAGTCTTGGCCAGTCTAGGAGGTGAGACTGTCCTTCTGCCCTGCTAGAGCTGCCCCAGACAACTGTAAGTGCTACTATAGCGAAATGGAAGCATGTAGGAGCAACACCAACTCAGTTATAGGCCCCGCCGATTCACAGAAGAGGTCACCAGCTGCTTAATGAACATCACTGCCTCTTCCAGAGACATGTCCTAACTTTGTCCTATGTCCTTTCTCCTACCATTGGAAGAAATATCAGCACAAGGACCGGAGATTTATGAAATGGTCTCTATGGCAACCTACCAGAATGCATAAGGCCAACAGTAGGGTCTGGTACACACTGTGATGGACTGGTGGCCTGCCCAGGGTGTTTCCTGGCTTCCACCCACTGAACACTGGGATAGGCTCTTGATCGACTATTAGTGAGGTCAGGTCCTGATGTTGGAACATTGCTGTGAGGATCTGATTGAGTGTTAGTGAGGTCAGGTCCTGATGTTGGAACATTGCTGTGAGGATCTGATTGAGTGTTAGTGAGGTCAGGTCCTGATGTTGGAACATTGCTGTGAGGATCTGATTGAGAATTAGTGAGGTCAGGTCCTGATGTTGGAACATTGCTGTGAGGATCTGATTGAGAATTAGTGAGGTCAGGTTATGATGTTGGGACATTGCTGTGAGGATTTGATTGAGAATTAGTGAGGTCAGGTCCTGATGTTGGAACATTGCTGTGAGGATCTGATTGAGAATTAGTGAGGTCAGGTCCTGATGTTGGAACATTGCTGTGAGGATCTGATTGAGAATTAGTGAGGTCAGGTCCTGATGTTGGAACATTGCTGTGAGGATCTGATTGAGAATTAGTGAGGTCAGGTCCTGATGTTGGAACATTGCTGTGAGGATTTGATTGAGCATTAGTGAGGTCAGGTACTGATGTTGGAAC
>JAMWET010007806.1:0-43467 GCA_024036415.1 Prochilodus magdalenae | reverse complement strand
ACAGGCAGAGTGCAATTAAGATGTGGGTCATAGATAGCTCTTAGGCAAGTCAAGTGGAGGTGGAATTTGACTCACTGGCCTGAGGGCACCAAACATCCATTTCTTGGTCCAGATGGACCACAAGACCCTATTTTATACTCAAAGGGGCCAAACGACCCGACCAGAACCCCAGAGGCCAGATGGGCTTAATGTTTTTCAGTGCCTACGTTTTGCTGGTTTTTACCCTTGTAGATAGATTCTCCAAGTGGTGCCCTTGGTTTGTGTATATTACTACCAAAACTCTCCTTCAGCATGATACTGAAAGTTAGATTCTGAGCAACCTGCTCTTCTACCGGGTAGATGTGGGATTCTCGGGTCCTAGTACCTGGTGGACTTGGAAAGGTTATGTTCCTGGGTACGGCTGCCTCAAGATTATGGACCCAGACGTCGTATCCGGGGGCCTTCCAGAGGGACCGGACAGACCAGTCTTCAGGGACAACAGGATGGGGCATCCCTAGGCAGAGGCTTGGTCCCCTGTAAGGGGCTGTCTGCACAGCTTTGTCCTTCTTTCACACAGGCTAGAGAGCTTCAAATCACTTACAGTAGTCTGAGTGATTGAGTACACATGGTTAGGGTCATTATAAGACTGCCCACATGTTCAGAACAAAGTTGTTGACGCTTCCGATGGGCATACATCTATCCCTTTCCCATAATTATATTCTATTGAGTTTGTCCCTCACTCTCCCCAATCTACCATACAAACTCTTCGACAGCTCCCCACACCAGCATTAAAAGAGGCCTGTCAAGGCCTTAAAAACACGCTTTCAACAATCCATGCATACCACTTTACCCATGCACGAGTAGCGGTTAACACATTATCCTCCATGATAGCGTTAAGTGCCAATTCAGAAACTACCTTTCTTCCTGTTATTAGTTTTTTACATCTGTTATTCTCCTCTGTTGTTACATTACAGTTGCAATTTGGTCCTACCCTTTTGGAGGTTTCCATTTAGGGAGTTTAAATACATAAGCATAGGGACCAATTCGCAGAGTAGGTACTCATTCATCGCTTAGTAAAATTGGCCATTAAGACTGTTCGCCTCTTTTTACAGGCTTCATTTATAGTGTAAAATGCTGTCAACTGGTCTGGCTATCTAATCTCTTCTGACTGGTTTATATACAGTGTCTGATGCTGTTTTGCGTTCTGGGTAAGATGGTCTGAATTCTTTTACAAACCGGATTCCCAAAAAGCTGGGACACTAAAACAAATTGTGGAATCAAAACTGAATGCAATGATATGGAGGTGCCAACATCTAATATTTTTATTCAGTTAATAGTAGAATACACAAATCCCTAACAGATCAATAACAAGTTTACAACTGAGAGAAATGTTAATCATTTTAATATTGATAAACAAAATTAGTCACTGGCGCTCAACAAATCCCAAAGCTAAAGTTGGACAAGTGAGCAATAAGTGATGGAAAAGAGGGGAGCATAATGTGAGCATATAACTTGAAATTTAGCTGGAAGACCAGTTTAACTTACTAGTTTACGGATCATTGAACAACATGAAATTGGGTATAAAAAGAGCTTCTACAGAGTGTCAGTGTCCTCTCTGAAGCCAAGATGAAGTAAGAGATCACCAATTCCCACCATTGTTGTGGCCGAGAATAGGATTGTGTGCGCAATACCAGATATGTTGTTCTACCCAGTGTAAAATATCAAGCAAAGACTATTTAAAGTTATGCTCATCATCAATCATTATGTGGCTAACATCGCATCAAAAGATTCAGAGAATCTGACCATCAGCTTTCGGAATGTGTCAGGCCGTAAAACTCTATCTGGATAGACTGTGATCCTACAATTATCAGGCCTCTTTCAATGTCACGTAGAAGACACCTCAAACAGGAATGCCACTTGTCGAAGGAAATAACATGAACGGTGCTCAGGAAATACTTCCAGAAAGCATTGTCAGGTTGAAAACAATCCAACTGTGCCCTACCGCCGTTGCCCTAGCGATTAGCTGAAAATCTACAGCTGCAAAAATGAAGCCATATGTCTAAGCAGCTCACACAAGCTCAAGATTTTGCACTGTGGCCTAGGGTGTCTTCGTTGTGAAATGGAGTGTGGCATCAAACGGGTAGACTCGTTTCTGTGGTCAGAGTTGATGAGTCATCGATGTTGAAGTATTCGTTATGGAGACTACTGGGACGCCAATGCTCATCCGGACGAGATCGAGGACAAGGATACTACCAATTGTTGATCACCGCTTTCTTAATCGATGTCATAAGCCTGCATCCCACTGATGTATGGTGTTCATGTGAGTCTTGGTGGCTGCAGTCTTGCATGTCTGAAAGGCCTAAAAACACCCCATTTTACTGGCAAGAACTATGTTTCAGTTCTAGAAACAACATATGCTCCCATCTAGACGTTCATCTTCTTTCAGGAAGACCCTGCATTTTTCCAACAAGATACTGCCAAACTACCTTCGCAGCAGTCAACAGACATCATGGGGCTACTAGAGAGATAACGGATCCCGGGTACTGAAATGGCCAGCCTTGCAGTCCAGATCTTTCACCTATAGCGTTTCTCATAAGGTGAAAGATCTGGACTGCCAGGCTGGCCATCATAAAGAGAAGGTGCCGTACAAAGAAGGCACCACCAGGACGATTTTGAAACAGTTAGAGACCTGTATGATAGACATGAATGCGAGAGCATTTCCTATTTCTAGTGAATATCTTGAGACAACTGGTTCTCCTCTAGGCTCCCCAGACGTGCTGTTGAGTGTTGTAAGAAAAAGGGGGGATGCACCATGCCTAGTGCGCTACAAAATTGGCCATGCTCCCCCAACTTTTTTGGGATTTGTTGCGACTTTGATGGCCAGTGAGAAATTTGGAACACAACATATTGATTTCAGCCTTAAAATGAACACTCTCCTCCATCAGTTTAACAATTTTGATCTGTGTGATTGATGTGCTATTCTGAATAAATATTAGATGTTGGGCCACCGCCACATCACATTGCATTCAGTTTTTAATTCACCAATTTGTGTTTATGCTGTAACTCCCAACTCTTTATTTACGAATCCGACAATGGTTGTATTTTGTAACACTGGAATCATTATTATTACTGTCTGATCCTGACAGGAGGCACTGAATGTCAAAAAAGCTCCCTGTCCTGTGGTGGTTATCTTTGGTGTGATCAGCTTGTGTTCTTACTCCTAGACTAGTTTCAAATCTAACCATGACGAGTCTGAAGACGATCAGTATAAGTTGATTTTTACACTGATGATCAAATCTCGTGCTTAACTGGGTTTTTGGTTTTTTTTTAGCACTAGTGGGTACACTGTTGAGTTCGTCATTTTTAATCATGTAAGCGTTTTTGATATTTTTAAAAGTAGGAGTATACCGATTATCACTCGTCAGTGTAAGATTGCGGAATATGGGCTCTATTTTTTAAGAAATATATGGTCCTTTCCTTCTAATACTATTTTCCTCTAATTGGGTAATTTAATGACCAACGTACAGGTTGGGCTTAATAGTCTACATTGTACTATTGTAAATCTGTAATGATGCCACAAGATTATCATAAATATTCAATAAATTCCTTGTTAAATTGTTGCAGCACACAGATTGTAAAGGAGTGATTTTTTAAAATGTTAATTAAGGATAATAATGTCGATTTTCTTTGAACTGACCTCTTTTTACTGTCCAGATAAAACATGTCTAGCACGGTTCAGGGTTACCCTGACACTGCCGATCTCCTGAATTCCACTTCCCAGTTTCCAGTTGTCCAATTATAACTCACTTCCCCTTTCATTTTGGTTGTCTCGTTGTCTGATCTCCATGTTCTGACCTTTGCTTGTCCCTGTCTCAACACCTCTGACCTCACATTGCCCTAGTTATGGTTTAGGTCGTACTTTTGTAGTCTGTGTTTGACTGCTAGATTATTTTAATAAAAAATCATCTGACTTTTAGCTCTGACGACATGCTTGAGGAACACTTGCTGCTATCACCCACCGTGTGAGAGCTGAAGCGACTTTACACCAAGCAGTGCATAGCCAAGGGCTGAACTCTATAGGCCTACAACACAATCAAAATATTTTCCCTCATTAGCTCCATAGTAGTTTGGTTGGCACATCAAAATGAGCAGCTTGCTGAATTGTCACAGATCCTCCTGACAGTCTTTGGGATATTTCTGCACAAATAGCTCAATTAGATGTCTTGGCTGCTGCTGATTCTGAACCACTATCTACAGCACCTCTCCATTGTTTCCCAATGCACTCGCCCAGCCTCCAAAATCCAATCCATGAGCGACACTGAGGAACCTATGCAAATAGATTAATCCCATTTATCCTGAGGAGAGGCTTCGAACCTATGTGACTGTGGAGTTCATCCCTTAAAACCTCAAGTACCATCCCAGAGTAACTGTGTGAATACCACCTCACATGCCAAAGTGTTGAGTAGGCCCATGCCAGGGATGGTTACAAGGTCTTCGCTGATCCCTGTGACTGCACTACTAAGTTTTCCAGCGCTTATAGACTCGGGAGCAGAGGGAATCTTCATCCATTCCCAAATGGCCAAAAAACTTCAGCTAACAATTTTCTCATTAAAACATCGCCTCTGACTGTCTGCTGTGAATGAGGACAATGTGGACCAAGGGCTTGCACTCCCAATCACCCACTCACTTTCCCTCTATGGCTTAAAAAATTCATGTAACCCCTCTAATCAATTGGTTCTGAGTGGGAGATCACAGCCTGGGCCATTTTTATTGTCATTTTATCACCTTGTTTAAGTTTATCTTTTTCCCTGTGTATCGATCTCTTTCTACATCTAATTGACAGCCCAGATGTGACCACATCTGTTTTTCAAAAATAACACTCTACAAATAAATCTGAACCTGAGTTTTGAGCACTGGAAGAATGTGGGAATCCACACAGGGGTCAGTTTTGGTGCTGATCATTAGCGAATGCATAATTGTTTATAAGAGCTCCTTATTTACTGCAAGCTTTATTATCATCATCCCTCCGTTCTTCGATGCCTACTTAACGCTCTAGACTGATAACTAAAATCAGACTCTATTCAAAGTGTTTAGTTTTTCCGTCTCTTACCATGAACTAACCTGAACACTACTGTGATTATAGAGCACGGCAAAGCTAAAATTTGGTATATTATAATATAGAAGCGTAATTATATATATATATAATAATATATATCCAGATCCCAGAATATAAATAACTACTTCCTAAATAACCTACCCCCCACAAAATTCCCAAACACTCACATTCACATTCCTGCCTCTGAAAAATGACTGAAACCTTCACTTATCTCTAACAAGTTTTTTTCGGAGTTTGAACTAAGTTCTTAATGTTTTAAAACTGTAATTTGGTGTTAGTTTCCATCCACGTTATCATGCTTCTGAAACAAGTCTGTAAATACAATACATATCCACAAGGCAAACAGCATACAAACTTTATCTACCGACAACTCCCACTGGGGTATATGGTAATTTCAGTAGCTGAGGACCCATCAACCAGAAAGAAGCAGCAAGGTAGCTGAGCTTCTCCTCATGTTATTTACTAAACTCAGTGAAAAAAAAACAGTGGGTTTCTTGTACTGAAACCCCTTCTAATAGCAACTGTTTGGACTGCTTCCAGTGGTCATGGGCCCCTGAAGTTCAATGCCGGATGTAGGTGCATGGCTTAATTATACATGTACAATATGAAAAACTAATCAATCTGTGGTTTTTGAGGTATTTACACAGCACCAGTGCACACGAACATTCCAACAATGTATTTAGGGGCTAAGTACCCAGGTCACGAATACTCCCGCCAGGAAATGCTGCCTTCTCCCACCTGCTTAACAACTGACATTGCAACATTAGTGGTGTTATCCTTCTCATTTTTCAATACAATAGGAACATAAACAAGGGCTATGATTAACTTGTGTTTTTAATACCAACTGGGTGGGCTGATTCTGATTTTTCTTCTATTTTCCTGGGCGTGATGGTTTTTATTTAATATGGTTTTACTTTTGGAAGGAATCCTCCTCAAATCAGACCATTGGGGACTTCTGTCTGAGTTTTAGGCCATAGTTTTTGGAAACGGCACTATACTGTACTGTCGTTAAGCATTACAACGTTATGCTTTTAACAACCATTAAATTACGCTGTCGTCGTGTTATTAGAGAAACTACCTCAATTTTTATTTTATTAAAAATTATTATTTTTAATAAAATTATTATCTAGTGTTTATTTATTAATCCTTTATATTTGCATTCTGAATGTCTAATTAATGAACACAACCACAAATGTGAAAAATAAAAGGATTTTAAAGTTGTTTAAGTGATATAGGTAAATTAATCATGAGCTATTCATAAATACGGCAAGCAAAAAAGCCCAATACAATTAAATTAGATTATTCATCTTAAGCCGATTTGTACATCTTTGACCAAAATAAAAAGCAAAAAAGAAAAAAGAAAAGGTCATTTAATAAAGTTTACCTTGAACAGGTTTCAGTGTGCCATGTTATCATTGAACTACTAGACAACACCTTTTCCTTTTTACCATGCATGCCGAAACTAAACGTCAGCACTAGTACATCAGAGATAATGGAATACTTTGTGTAAGGGTTATACTGAAATGAGTCATGTATTTGCAGATGTGGCATAATTAACACACAGAGCAGTATAAACTCGGCACTTTCAAAGTGTTTATTTTACGGAAAGCTCTTCTCTCGCCAGTCTACGTACTGTCATACATTTCATATGTAACTTATTAAGGTTAAAGTGCATGTTCACTTTTAATTTATAGGACTTAATTTTTCATTTTCCATTTACAGGTCTGTAGATTCCCAGAGATAACAGTGCTTCTCCAAATGCTCTCTGAGTACAGACTTCCAGTAAAGATTTTCTTTTTTTAGATATTTACATTTTACAGGTCTTTTCTAATATTATACAAAACCATTCTGCAGAAAAAGAACACAAGATCAGACAGTATAGTCTGCTTGATCCAGTCTGATAGTTAGTTAGTGCTTAGAAAGCTAGTGTCCCTTCAGAATAAAAAAAAAAAAAAAAAAAAAAACTCCAAGTTTACATTGTGATCTCCTCAGTCCAGCAAAGAAGGGCTCCACTCCTGAATCTTGCAGGTCATTGTAACTGATGTCCAGCTCGTTCTGGGATATTTTATTTAATTTCAAAACCGATCCCAGTTTCCATAACATCAGTCTGTAGACAGACAACACATTGTGCATTTGTGCTGCATTATACAACGTCATATAGACTTTTTTGTAGAATTTTTTAAAATATGTAGACCCAGCCGTAGGTTCCAAGGATATGATCTTTAAATTCTTTTTTTGCATTGGAGCAATATATAAGAGAGCATCCCAAAAATAAAACATTAGTCTCCAAATCATTGGTTCTGAATGCCTGACATGAACAACACCATAAACGTACAGGATGCTTGAGATGAGTGTGTCGATGTGATACCCCTAGCCCCAGCTACAGCTACTTTCTGTTGCCTCCCAATCAAAGGGCTGGCACTCCAAAATGTCATCAAACACCTCCTCCTGCTTTAGACTCTGTATTTTGGCCTAGGAAGATAGGTGTTGTGAGCTGGTAGAGGGAACCCTAAGTCACTAATATGTTGCTCCAGCCTAGGATTAAAGATCTAATCAAAGACAAAATCTGACTAGGACTCTGGAATTTAAGGATTTTTAATTGGTATACTCCAAATCAATGATCCTTGTTCCTAACCATCTAAAAAATTTAAATGTGACAGGTCTTTTTCTTAATATTATAAAAAGCCAGTATGCAGCAAAATAACTCAAAAGGTCATGCAATATACTCAGTTAATTTTAGTTCTTGCTGTCTTGGGAATCTGTAATTCACAGTGTGACCTGCTCAGTCCAGCAAAGACAGGCTTCACTCATGAATCTTACAGGTCATTATTACTGATGTCCTTTATGGGAGGATTTATGAACTTTCAAACCTGATGCCTTTTTTCATTGGAAAATATAATAGAGACATATAACCCAAATCTAAACTAAATTTAGCCTCCATAATCAGTGTTGTTTTTGACCCACCTGGCATCAGCAACTAGGTGGGGCTTCACACTATCCTGAACCTTCCCCAAATTAAGCGTCATTGTTACTGACATCTCCAGCACCTCTTTTTTCGGGAACGGTTCATTATTGATAGTTATTATTATAAACTGATCCGCATACAAGTTTTAACTCATGTGTGTTTTTAGGTATTTACCAAGGACTATAACTCTAACGTCCGCTGCTCCTTTTTTAAATTGAAAAATGATGGAGCGAGAGAACCATCCCAAATCTACCATACAATTATTCAGCTCTCAGATCAATTCAAACTCTTCATTCACAATCATTTAATGCTATTGTCATCTATACTAACGCACGTTGCTCGTTGCCTACGAGTACTAGAAACACGCGTCAGAAGCTGCTCCTGATTCTCTCTCAGACATGCATGCTTGAAATAATGCTGTGTGTATGCGGTGTACTATATCCTACATCCTTATATAGTATATATATATATATACTTACTATATATCATATTATATCATACATATTATATACTATATATACTATACTATACTGATATAGTAATATATATATAGTGCTATCTGCAAAGACAATCAAGACAAATAAAACAATCCGTGTGCACACAAACTAGTACATGCTACGTAACAGTATGTGGTACAGCGACATGTCGCATACGAGTAGGCGCAGCTCATCAGAAAGTTATGTGTTCTAAACAGTATGCCGATATTAATAAAGTTAGTACAGTGCCCCAGGGCACTGCCGAGGAACAACTAGCTACAGTTTAAAGTTTCAGTTAACAGACCAAATGCCTTTGTACAGACTGGTACGAAATGTTTTTATGAAGCTCGCAGGTTGAACTACTCCTCTAGCCTTGCGTAGGAAAGTTGGCAAGGCCGTTGATCTGGAGATACAGTGGCGGCCTTCATTTCTGGACAAGGTGGTGAAGTGTTGGTTGTCCAAGCTAAGATCCACTCGAGCTAAGTGCGACACCGCATGCGGAACTTAAACTGGCTGTACATCGAGCTCTCTTTCCAGCCAACGGTGGCCTCCAGATATTGTGTTAAAGTGGTGCTGATGTGTTCTTCCCCCTTTCCTGAAGTTCAATGATCAGCCTACTTCTGGTTTTGCTGACATTAAGGAGAGAGGTTGCTGGCCAGCACACCATATCTGTGAGGAGCGAAGATCTTGACCTCCTCTAAATGTATGGAGCCTCATCATCATACATTGCGCTGATGTTGGCCCCGATTATTGTTTTGCTGTCATCGGCAAAACTTGATGAATGGATGTCTTCGAACTGTAGGTTGTAGAATCACTGCAGCCGCTGGGTGTACCAGAGTGTGCAACAACGAGGAGACTGCTGGTGACCGAAGAACTAATGCGCCCCCTTGGGCGACTATCCAAGTGTCTGAGTGTGAGGGAAGGTGTGAGTGCATGTTGTTCACCGCAATCCTAACACACTGCATTGATCTGCACGATGAGGAAATCCATGCCATCCAGCCCTTGCCACAATGCCGGCCCTAAGCCTATTCCAAATGTGCCTAGATTGTAGGATGCAGTCTGGAAGGCGACAATGATCGAATGTTTGAAGGCGGAGCTCGAAGCTCGATTAAACAGCATCCTCACAATATGGAGTTGGTGCCTGCTCCAGGTCAGGTCTGAGTGTGGATCGTCCGGATCTGAGCCAGCGAGACCACATACATCGAGCAGTAAGGCATCTGTATGGCCCTCGGTCAGGCGACTGATCGTGGTCGTCCAGGGTGCTGGGACCTCGCGAAGGCCTCCTCAACTATTATATGAAGACAGAAATTAGATCTCTCTGAAGGCATTTCCATCACTGGATCGGGTGTCGAGAGCCAATAGGACAGTATGTCCGTTTATGCTCTGTGATTGTGGATTTTCTTTGCGGATTGCGCGATGATGGTTGCTGGTCTTTAAAGCAGACTGGAACAGCCCTAGCCTGTTTTTGGTTTCTAAGCCCAGGGTAAAGCCCGTTGCAAGCAATGTCTTGTGAAGGTGCGAGGCGCCAGTGAGCTGGCTTGGCACAAAACTTTCAGGTACCGCCGGCCCCTGGCGATCCCCATCTGCGGCACCGCGTGATATTTTAAGCCACCAAACCAGTAGCTTCTGGACTGACCAGACACAGACACGCAACACCATAAATGCACAGGGCCCGCAAGCCGTCAGACTAGAGCGACATTTTCCTAGCCGGTACTGTGGCTGGCTACGTAATACCCTCGCCCTCCCAGGCTCTACAGTTACTATTTCTTCTGCCACGTATCGTCCCAGCACGACAGCTTACCACATTAAAATCTTGCGGACAGGAATGGGACCCCCTGACCGGCTATCTAATACGACATGTGTCCAGTGGCACATGTTATTTTGAGGATCGGCATACTTTGTTCACTAATACATCTGGAAAGTATCATTTTTACACAGGTATTTTTCCATAATATATTCAGGCAGATATAGTCTGTCTGAGATCTATGATAGCTTACCTTACTAACATATAATAATCTACAGTATACATTGTGATCTCTTTCTCCCTAACGATGGCCACCCACATCTGATCTCTCCTCTAACACCTCACCTCACTTAGTCTGAAGGACAGAACAACACTACACGTTTGTATCACGTGCAGTTATTCTCAATTCTCAATAGAATTTGCCTACCAAATAAAAAAAATCTATATGTAGACTGGAATTCCAAGAATATGATCTAAATTCATTTTTATATTCGAAAAATTAGACGCCCAAATGCATAAATATAGCTAGCCTCCAATATTATTATCGTATTTACACTGACCTGACTCAAACCATCACACCAATACCACACACTAGGTGTTGTTTGAGATGCGTAATAGGGACGCCTCTCACTACAAAGGAGCATAATCATGTTGCTACTGCTGGCCCCTGGCGGCTGCTACAACATATCCCAAAAGCCTAGTGCAGACCTAGGGTTCAAGATAAACATTCAAGTCTAGATCTATGCTCTGAATACTGTCTATGAATTTTAATTCCCAGATTGCGTTTTGTGCCAGAACTATTATACGAAAAGCAAGTCTGCAGAAAAAGAGACACAAGAGATCAGCGCAGTGGTAGCCTCATGTTGAGATTGTAGTTTTTGCTCGACTTCAGAATCTCCCCGATTGTATAGTTCAAGGGAATTCACAGGAATCTAAAGCCGATTCATAGGAGACTATTAGTTAGTCATTCGCAGGTCACATGAGTGGTTACAGGGGGTGCCCCGAACGAAATTGTGGGTACCCCAAAGGACCCCAGTTCTTACCCAAGACCAGCACAGTACTTAAATTACACAAAATAAAAATTAAACAATAAAGATATAAAAATATATTAGTAAAAATGAGAATAAAATAAGCAGCGAATAGAGAACCCGGCTATGCAGCAGAGCTGATATTAACGCCTGCACTAAGTGTCGCTAAAGCATTCCCGGTGCAGTGGTTCCACATAAGCTACCGGCGGGTTTAAAAGGTCTATAGAGCCTTACCGGGAATCGCAAGCCCTAGCTTCCTCAGTCTGTTCGTTCTACACTTAATGCCTCCGCAGCCTCCTGCCTGCATGGGCCGATGCGACGACAGGACAAAACAGTGATGATGTGGCTGGGTGAGTGGGCTCCTATCATGGACTGCAGGCTGCGCCCTCTTCCCCGTTCGCATCTGACCTGGATCGGTGATATTATGTCAGGTGTGAGATGGTGACGGTGAGCTGACTACCGACAGACCTCTAGATGCCAGCCTTCACCAGCTCACTCTGCAGAGCTTATACCTGTCTGCCGAAGCAGAAAGAGCCAGCCTTCCGCTTTTTGCCAACACGTTGCATGGTAGCCGGAGCATAGAGAACGCTGACTCTCAACCTCACCACACATCTGTAGAAGGAAGGTGAGGATCCAGCTTCTTCAGTCCGCCTAGCGAGCCCAGCCGGAAGCCACACAAGTCTAGAACTCTCCCTCATCCTCACCGTCTACTGAGGCAAGTAAACTGCACGCTGGTGCTGCCTTCTCTGACTCAGCGCTGGCATGTCGATACTGTTGCTCCAGGTGAGGTTGATATGCTCAGTAAGTGAACCACCCAAGTACCTGCTAGCTGACCCCCGAGACCACTTCCCACCGCCAAGACCCTCCGACATGCCCAGCGCCGGGCAAAGGTGGGCCATGTCTGCCCCTTCCTGAAAGTCCACCACAATATCAGCCTCTTGCTCGCTCTTCTTTATATTGAATCGCAAGAGAATATTCTTCTTTCTGGACCAACCCTCACCGTCAGGTTGCTTCCTTCTACCTCTTCCTCAGCCTGTAAGCCAGAACTCATCACTCGCTATTGCTGGGATGCCCATTCCTCCAGACCACTGCCGCTGGATCTGTCGTCCGCTCAAACTTCACAATAGTGACAGGCCTAGAAGTGCATGGGGTTGTGCAGCAGTCATATGCTGTAGCAGCAACTCACGCTGCCAACAGAGAGGGCGTCTCAACCACACTCAGCCCTTGACTGGAGGAGCCATGCATGTCTGAGGATTGTGGTGGAGACGTGAGCAGAGAGTTGTGGATCTCTCACAACGGACTTGCGGCCGGTTGGTCACGAGAAAGACTCCAGGACCCAAGTTGCCAGAGAGAAGAGCGCAGACCAAAAGTGCAGCGAGGAAGCCTTAGTCTGTCCAGTGTAACTGGCGCGATATACATGGTGCCTTGACAGGCAGAAGGTGAAAGTCCACAAAGAGCATAGGGACATAAAAGAGTCACTACTGCTCCAGGCGTGGCCGTGAGCGGCAGTGCTGGGACCACAGAGCTCGAAAATGCGCAGCATCTGACGCGATCGGAGTTACCATCCCTGTAGGCTGTACTGGGCCCCTGTGGGTACCACTAGTGACGTTCAGAGTCGGTGAGACTTTGAGTGATTGTGGGCCTCATAACCAGCTCTGTTCATCAAGACATTTTTCAGTGACTAGCGCGCGCTGCTGAGAGCTATCGAGACCGGTAAGTCATTCAAGACCTGCTCACTGCTGAGAGCTCTTCGGGCGACACGAGAGATCCTGAACACCTGGTTTGAAGATGATAAGGTGGAGCGTCTTCAGGCAGGATGGGAACAGCTTAAAAACCCCCCCACCTGCCTGGCCTGTGAGGGAGAGACATATGAAAATGTCCTGTCCATGACGCGACCTCGCCCGAGATCTGAATCAGCGCCCACGTCCTCCCGCACTAGTACTCCGTAGTACGCAACCGGATATGTTAATCGGAACAGCCAATTTTCCTGGGAGCTTGCTCCCTAGATATCCTCTGAGCGGTCCCTCTCTTACCTCTGCCCTGGTACTCGACGTGGTCGACATCTGAGCGCCGGCTACTTATCTCCAGGGTGTAAGGGGCCGTGAGTCTTTTTGCTGCTCGGCCCAGGGTGATCATCGGGCGTCCTCCCAAATGCGGGCATAGATTGTGAGCAGATTTCTTCCGGAGCTGCGCCAAGGCCTGAGCGCCGGGTACTTATGGCCACACTGTGCGCATCTCTGGTGGTTTTATAGTCTGCTGGATGCCACTTTAATTTCCCCTCCACATAGCTCCTTAGCGATACCTGAGGAGGAGAAAGTGTACCCTGCGATTTTCAGAGCATGATATAATGCAGCCTGTTGGCCCTCCTACTTAACACCTGCGGTCTCACGCCGGCTCAGGGTAGGGGTCTTGGGGGGCTAAGCCCTCCTGCAGATATCCTGGGCGTCGCCCAGATCCTGAACGAAGCAACCCATCCTGAGCCTATTCAGTAGAGGAACAACGCCCCTCTCCATTCCAGCCAGGTGTTTCAATGGGTTCGTTCGGGTTTAGCAGGACGTCACTGTCTTTCTCGTGCGTGGCTCCTACTCTACTACTCAGCAGACCCTCCCTAAAGACCTGCCCCAGATCTGTGCCAAGCTCAAAACCAGTCCTGCCAGAACAGCTGTGCCGCGTCCTTGTCGCCGTACTACTGTGGCCCACACCGTAATGAGCTTTCTGGGTGCCCCGCGTCCTGCCGAGCGTCGCCAGCAGCGGGGGTGCTAATGCATGGACCCAGCATGCAGGGAGACAGTGGGTGGGAGAGCCCCGACGGTTGGCTGGGGGGGGACGGCTCTGTACGCGTCTCCTTGATGTATGTGTGAACACTAGGTCGAGTGTGGTTGCTATTCCCCGTGGTTGAGAATCGTCTATGTGCCTGTCGCGCTAAAACACATCGGCCAAATGCCCTTCATCAGGTCAACGTTCACGTCGGTTAAAATCCCCCGCCCACCACGTGGCTGGTGAGATGCACTTAGTGCATGCTGTTAAATCTGAAGGATGCAATGTCCTGAAGCAGAGCTGATGATTGTACTATGTAGCATCCAGTCAGTGCGTTGTTTAGCATTACAGCATTTCCGGATGCCTATTGTATAACGGCCAAATGGCACGAAACACAAGACTGTCAAACATCACGAGGTCTGTTCCAGATCAGTGTGGGCACGAAACTTCCACGGGGTCAGCTGTTCTGTTCTGCATTCGGAAGCAATAGCGGCTGCTTTACCACCCACACAGTTTGTGCGCCACAACCCCTTGTTTATTGTAGAACGCATATTAAGGATCACTGCCCCTCGCTCGTTATACTTGCTTTATTTTTTAGTTATTTTTTGTGCTTTTACGGGACAGCTGAAGGTTGACGAGCAGTAGTCCCATCCGCCTCGCGAAGAGCCTAGCCGGCCCGAACGCGAGCCATTGATAAAGGACCCTCAAAGTTTTAGCCATGTATTCCGTGAGACAGTCAACAGCCGCAGGTTCCTCCATCACTCATCAGGAAACAACTCATCCTCGAGACCGCAGGAAAGCGTCCAGCCTTGTTTGTACCAAAGGAATGCGAACGTTCGGACAGTACTTGTGATCTCACCATCAGTCCAGCGAAAGACCGTTGCCTCCACTCCTGAGGGAAAAATCTCACAGGTCTTTGTTACTGACATCGAACTCTTTCTGGGATAATAAATCAAGTTTTAAAACTGGTTATTCCACATGTGTTATGTATTACCAAGAATATATCTAAATCCCTTTTTGTCTTTGAGCTATATGAGAGCCTCCCAAATATAAATTAAAATGTAATGTTTGCCTCCAAATCACTGATTCTGACCACCAGACACCAACACCATAAATGCCCTGAGGACTTGAGACTAGAACATCCCTGACTGTCCTGTGATGGTGTGATACCCCTAATTGTTTTTACAATGACTTTCTGTTGCCTCCCAGTCAGGGGCTGGTACTCCGATATATCATCCCAAGACTCAACAACAAATTTCACACAGATACGATTCACCGAAACTAAACACTCAGACTTGAATGTTCCAGACGTTGTGTTTTGAGGGTCTTCTACATTCCTAATTAAAGATCTTTGTTCATAACCATCTGGAATCCTAACTAGAACTACAGAACTGGGGATTTTTTTTATATGTTCCTAATCAAAGATATTTGTCCCCAACCATCTGACATTTTGCCTAATACAATCCAAATCAATGATCCTTGTTCCTAATCATCTGAAATTATGATTTTTGCAGATATTTATCCTAATATCATACAAAGCCATTCTGCAGAAAAAGAACACAAGAGATCAGGCAGTATAGTCTTACAGTAAAGTTCTTACTAATTTAATAATCTACAGTTTACATTGTGAGCAGCAAAGATGGGCTTCACTCCTGAATCTTGCATGTCATTGTAACTGAGGTCCAGCTCTTTCTGGAAGGATTGATCTAGTTTCTAAATGGATCTGAGTTTTTTCACATGTGTTTTTCATAAGAAATTGCAGTCTGAAAAAAATAACTATAGAGACAATGCAATATAGTCAGTAAATTTTTACTTCTTGCTGACTTTAGAATCTCTAGTTAACCTTGTGATCCGCTCAGTCCAGCTAAGATGGGCTTCACTCATGAATCTTACAGGTCATTGTTACTGAGGTCCAACTCTACCTGGTAGGATTGATGAACTTTCAAAAATGATCCCTTTTTTATTAGAAAATATAATAGAGCATCCCAAATCTAAAATATTAACCTCTAAATCAATGTTACTGACCACCTGACATCAACAATACCATGAACCTATGGCGGCTTGAGATGAGTGCATCCTTGCCTGTCCTGTGCCGATGTGACACCCCTAGCCCCAGCTACAACTACTTTCTGTTGCCTCCCTATCGTCAAAGATATTTGTCCTCAACCATCTGATATTTTGAGTTTCATATTTTGAAATTTCTTGGTACATTTCTTTTGTTGCCTCCTATTCCGGGGCCGCTGCAGAATAAGAACACAAGAGGCTGTGCAGTATAGTCAGTTGAGTTTATAGTTCTTGCTGACTAATGAATCTCCAGTTCACAGTGTGATCTCCTCAGTGCAGTAATAACAGGCTTCACTCCTGAACCTTACAGATCATTGTTACTGGGGTCCAGGTCTTCCTGAAGGATTTTTCTAGTTTCAAATCTGGTCCCAGTTTTTCACGTGTTTTTTCTAGGATTTCACAACAACAGTCTGCAGACAGACAACACGACCCATTGTGTTTAGTATTGTCAATCAAGTTTATAAAAATGCTTTTAATATGTAGACTGCATTTCCAAGAATATGATCTGAATCCTTTTTTAAATTGGAAAATATAAGAGAGGATCTTAAATATAAAATATTAGCAATCGAATCAGTGGTTCTGTCCCCTGACACAAACATCACCATAAATCTTTTAGATTTTTTTACTTTCTGTTCAAGCTGTTTTTCAAACAATATTACTTCAATATATTCCTGTCAAAGTGCATAAAAAATACATATAGCAAGTGAACATATTTAATTATCTGGGGATTTGAGCGCAATATGAACAATATTGAGAAACTGAGGCAACATAACAAATAAATTAAACATTTTTTTTAAACATTATCTGTACAATGTAATTAACAGAAATATAGTTTTCTTGTGAGGACAAGTTAACTTTCAGTTGCTAATGACTGGAACATCATAAGAGATGATTTCGTAGTAGTTGGTCTTAAAATACAGATATTTAGTTTGGTTTGCTCCTGATTGTTGAGGGAAGTGGTATTACCATAGTCGCATCCAAGATGTTCTTTGGCCTTCAAATAAAGAAGGCAGGTGCATGAGTCATGGAAGGGATATAAAACAATTAGAAACCAGCCACTTCACTGTTCCCTACATACTTTAACAGAGAAACAACTGGTAACATGGCCAGGTCAGACTGTTCTAGCAAATTTAGAATCTGTTCAAGATCATGCATCTGCTATCAGAAAAAGAGTGACACTGTGAGGTGTTACTACTAAGCAGATGTTACTTTAGCAGTGGACCTTGATGGGTGTATTTTAAATATAAAAATGAAAATTCACCCATAGAATATCTTACCAAACTAAAAAACGCAGAGCAATGTTTTGAGGTCTACAACTGTTAGGTCATCTATGTTAATTAACAACTTAGTTAACAAATGACCACCTTTAGTAAGTATTGTTCTGATTACCTGAACTGATTTTAATCACTGGTGTAGGTGGTTAAAGTAACCCAGGTGAGAAGTGAGCTCAGGAAGATCAATAACAGGAAAACTGCAGGCCCAACTGGCATCAGCTCAAGGCTTCTCATGTCCTGTGCCAACAAGTTGTCTTTAATCTCAGCCTGAGGTTAGGGGGAGTTCCACAGCTGTGGAAAACATCTTGTGTGGTACCAAAGCCAAAGACCCCACATCCCAAACTCAGTAGTCTATTTCTATTTCTACTATGTGCAATAAAACTGCCTAGCATAATTCTGTCTGTTTTTTAATCTATTTTTGTATATAGACCTTGTTTTTTATTTGTATATTTCCCAACATTTCTGTTCTTTCCTCTGTGCTGCTGTAACATTGCCCCACTGTGGGATCAATAAAGGATTATCTTAACTTATCTTAACAAGTATCTTCATCAAAAAGCAGCATGTGGTGTTAACCCTCATCACCAGCAAAAACCAGCATGTGCTGGTAACTAGTATCACCAGCAAAAATCAGCATGTGGTGTAAACCAGCATCACCAGCAAAAACCATCATGAGGTGGTAAGTAGTATCATCAGCAAAAACCAGCATGTGCTGGTAACTAGTATCACCAGCAAAAATCAGCATGTGGTGTAAACCAGCATCACCAGCAAAAACCATCATGAGGTGGTAACTAGTATCACCAGCAAAACCAGCATGTGGTGGTAAGTAGTATCACCAGCAAAACCAGCATGTGGTGGTAACCGGCAAAAACCATCATGAGGTGGTAACTAGTCTCACCAGCAAAAACCAGCATGTGGTGGTAACCAGCAAAAACCAGCATGTGGTGTTAACCAGCATTACCAGCAAAAACCTGCAAGTGGTGTTGATCAGCAAAAAACTAGCATGTGGTGTTAACCAACATCACCAGCAAAACCAGCATGTGGTGTTAACCAACATCACCAGTAAAAAAGTTTGTATTTTGCTTATTATATGAAGACAGGAAATAGGAAACATCCTTAACTGCTGGGTTTGCTCTATAGTATGTCCTTGTAACTGACAAGAGCATGCTCTACAATGGTTAAATCAAGAGATATGCACAGGAAATTGCGGTTATTTATCACACAATGTTACCAAAAAAACCCAGTGAAACTTTAACATAGTAACACTAGAATAAATCCATCACAGACACAGCCTGTAAAGGACATCATAAACTTAGGGTGGAGTATTCTCCAAGCTAAACATGATGCAGTGAGATTTGCTGTCAGTAAATGCCTTTTATTAAGTACAAGTTCTCAGAAGCAATAATAAATTGGCATTACATCCATGCCAATCTTCTAAAGCTCTTCAGAGGTGTACATCAGTTTAAAAGGGTAGTTTAGGTTTAAATCATGCATTAGGCCAAACAACATAGCCACTCCACCAACACCACCTGACCCTTGAGGGCACTCCCAAAGGTGTCTGGGTCATCACTAGCATTGCTTTGCTTGAAAATGTATATTCCAACTGTAGTCTCCTCAATGGTTGTCTGAACAAAGGCTTCATCTGCTGCCTGCAGAATACACTTTCACAAAGTGGAACAAAATGAGACAGAATATTGTAATGAATGTTTTCATTCAGCACTTTCCAGATTAAAATTATTTGACAAGATTAAGGCATGTTCAGACGAGAAATATAAATTAGTTCTGTAGGACATACAAACTGCATATTCATAGACTGAACAAACCTTCATCTTCCATGTTTTCAGGGCAGGGCAGTGCTTTGAGGAACGTTTGGTTAGTATAGACAGCTAGGAGAATAGCAATTTTAGGCATTGGTCCATTTGTCACTATAGAGGTAGTGGTAACACTTTATTTTGATGGTCCCCCTGTAGATACTCAGTAGACTATCAGAAGGCTGTCAACAGCACATCTGTTTACTCGCAATAAGACAGTATCTGCAGAGTGTTAACTTACCATCAAAAGGAACATTAACATATCAGTTGTTTACATTATGCTAACATTTTCTCTGGCTTTAGATTATTGTCTACAGATATATATTTATAGACATTTAACAGACCCCTAGTAAACTATAAGCAGAGCATATTGTGGCTAATCTGTTTATCACTACCAGAGTATCATCAAGAAGTCAGTATTATACCTATAGATGTGTTACTGACCATTAACAGACTATCAGTAGAATGTATGTAGAACCTCTCCATCTGTCAGTATTAAACCTATAGATGTGTTACTGACCATCAACAGACTATCAGTAGAACGTATGTAGATCCTCTCCATCTGTCAGTATTATATCTATAGCTGTGTTACTGACCATCAACAGTGTAATTGTGGCAGGCCAGACACAGGGGTCGGACCCATGGTAGGATTTATTTACCATCCCAAAGCAGCAGAAAATGCACAAACATAAAAGAGTCCACAGAAAGTAACGCCCAGAAGTTGTCCAAAAAACAAAGCAAAAACTCAAAAATTCAAAAGCTTAGAAGATCTCCAAAACCCACAAAAGGAACCACAAAAACTAAGGGCAAGAGGAGTCAAGAGTCCAGAACAGAAGGAGTATTCTGAAAAACAACTAAATAGAGATTATTCAGGGAACTTAGGATGATCTCACAGTAGCCAGTGCAAACGGTCTGGTGGTTAATGCTCCACAAACACCTAGGGAGGAGAGGGCCATTATAAAGGGGAGGATACTTATTTGGGATGAGGAGCAGGTGAGAGAGGGCAGGTGCGGGAGGGGCTAGGTGAGAGGGAGCAGGCACGAAAATCCTCAGAATTCCGGCGAGTTGGACCTCTGGTGGCTGGCATGAGAAGTGTCTCAGGAGTGCCTATCCTGGGACAACCTGAAAGTAAGGCTGAGGTAGATGAAAGATGCAGGGTATATACAGGGCATAGAACATCAGTCTATATGTGCGAGTATAATATTCTAATGTAAAGTGCAGAGTGATGATTGTCCATGAAGATCATTGTTTTGATGGTTTTGGTGAGATGTGCTGAACCAGGTCCATGTACCAATGCCTCAGCACTACTGGCTGTTCAGTAGTCTGTTGACTCGGGGGAAGAAACTCTCTAGGAGACGGCTGGTTCTGGACTGCTTCGGAACCTCCCACTCGGCAGCTGTGAGAACAGACAGTGGCTTGTGTGGGTGGAGTCCTTTAGAACCCTCCTGGTTTTCCTCAGGCAGCGGCTGGTGTATAAATCCAGGAGGTGTGGAAGCTGAACCCCGGTGATGTACTGAGCTGTCCGCACCACCCTCTGCAAAGCTTTCAGCTCGCTAGCAGTGCAGTTCCCATACCAGGTGGTGATGGAGCCAGTTAAAATGCTCTCCACCGTACATGTGTAGAATGTTCTGAGGATGCGGTGGTTTTTGCTGAATCTTCTTAGCTATATATACCTCTCAGGAAGCAGTCTGTGTTGCTGGTTCTTTGCTACACCAATTGTGTGTAAGGCCTTGGCCGGTAACTGTAGAGGGTTAAGAATCTATAAGCTCACCCTCACTTCACCCTCTCTATTACTGTTCGTGTTTTCTTTGGAAGGCTGAGAACATTGGTGCTGCCCTTTTCCTAAAAGATAAAACAAAAACAAGACTTTCTTCTCCTTTCTGCTGAGGACTGTGTGGTTTCGCCCTCCCCCTCATCCTTGTCTTTTGTAGGGAGTTTACTAGGTTAACACCTCGGTTGGTTGAAGAGGTAGCCAGTCTCCCCTGGTATCCTTTGTTTTCCTCTGGGTGGGTTTGTGAAGTGTCATTCCCCCCCCCCCCCCCCCCTATATTATTTATATTTTTTGGGGTTGGCTTTTGGGTCCTCTGCTACCATTACAAAAGGCCCAACTCTCGTCAGGCTCACTGGTCTCTGTTTTTTTCCTGTTTTGACTTTCAAATCATATATTGCCAAAGCAGATGCTTTGGGTTGAACCCAATAAGCCTTCCACTCCTAAGCCTATCCTGGATCCCAGGATGGTTTTGGCTCCCATTAGGTGGGAGATCGATGGGGAGATTAAGCAGGTAAATTTGGCAGAGCTTATCCCAGAGCTGTGTCCCCCTGACAGATTGTTTGTTCCATCTCAATTCTGGGACAGACTGATTACATGGGCTCATACTTCCCTCACCCCTGGTCATAGTATGGGAAATTATGATCTCTGACATCCACCATTGTAATACTTCCTGTACCATCTGTTCCCAATGTAAAACCCCACGCACCTTACCTGCAGGCAAATTAATGCTCTTACCAGTTCTGTCACGTTCTCGGTCACAGCTCACTGTTGATTTCATCACTGATCTTCCAAATTCAAAGGACAAAACTGTCATTCTAACCATCATCAACTGATTCTCCCAGGGGGACAGTCCACCCCCCAGGTCAGGACGGCATTTATGGAATGACTGGGTATGTCTGTCAGCCTCACCTCGGTATAACCCTCGGAGTAACTTGGAGCTTGGTAAATTCTTATGGATTTATTGCCACAATAATCAAACAGATTGGTTCTGGAACGAGATGGATCAGAACTCCCTCACTAGTTCCACCACATCCATCACCCCATGCGAAAGTATGCTTGGCTATCAACCTCCTCTCATGCCCTGGTCAGTTCAGTCATCGGATGTGCCCTCTGTGGAACATTGGATGCGAAGGAGTGAGGAGTTTTGGAAACAGACCAATCAGTGCATCAAGTCTGTCTTACAATGACAGAAGCACAAGCCTGATAGACATCAAGGTGACACCCCCTGGTATGTTTTGGAATACCGAGTGTGACTGTCTACCAGGGACTTCAGGGTGACCTTATTCGATTTAAGTTAACCTCTTGTAGTACCAGGGCCTGCAGCTCTCACATTAAACTAGGTCTACTTACGATCACTGGCACACAAAGCAGTTATTGTAAATAAAACATTTTTTTCACAAACAGGGTGAATATCTAGCTCTATATGAATCTACTCTACCAGGGTTCAGTTATTATCACAACCCATGTATATGGGTGTATATGTGCTACGACCTATTATACAAATACAGGCTCGACTTATCCGATCAAATTCTTTAACTTTTCAACATACAGAACTTACTGGAGTCCACTGAGAACAGTGTTCCTGTTATTACTACTGCATGTATTTTGATTGATTTGGTTATTATTGGCATGCCATTTTCCTAAACTTCCATCAGAGTCTTGTATTGTCTGGGCCACTGGGAAAGAGCTATTAGTAATGATAACACAATCCACTACATGGCAACACAGAAACATGCCACTGATTGTTCAGTACATCATTTCTGTATATGGTGGTACATGTCCTTAGCAAAAACTGTCTGCCATAGCACCAGTGACACGTTCTATCAATGACAGTAAAAATAGACCAGTACGGAGAAAATAGACAGAATAACATTATTATCCTTAATTAACATCCAGCAAAAATCACTCCTTCAAAATCTGTGTACTGGAACAATTTAATAAGGAATGTATTGAATATTTATGATGATTGGGATTCATTTACAGAGATAATGTAATATCAGACAGACGTGGTATTAAATTCCACACTTGGAGGAAAAGAAGTAAAAAGAGAAACAATATTGAAAAACTGCAGGAGGTAAGGCACATATTCCTACCCCCAGTATTCCCATTCTCACCCAGACAGTAGAATCTGTAATGCTAATGAGTTCATAGAAAACAATATGCTGTGTATTATATAACTGCAACTATAAATTCTACATCATCGCTCTCCATAATATTCTCACTCGCTTATTGGACCACTCATGTAGTAATTCTTACAGAGGTTTGATGATGCTCACTTCCCACCTTTAACATATCTTCCATGTCTTAAATGAATCTCTGTAATAATGAAAACCCTTCATGATTAAAATGAGACTGACAGTCTAATGCTAGTGCTAAACCCAGTTAAACAGGGATTTGATCAGTGTAAAATCACTTATACTGATCATCTTCAGATCGTCAGGTTGATTTAAACAGTCAGGAGAGACACGAGCTGAATCACCAGAGTTCCTCACACAGCAGGACCTTCACTTCAGTCACCTGTCAGGACAGAACAAGAATAAAATGATTCAGAGCTACAAAATAAAAAGATCAGACCATCTTACTCCAAAACAAACAGCATCAGTCACTGTATATAACCAGTTCAGGAGAGATGATGTAGACCGTTACACAATAATGAAGAACACTGCAGCTGATTACAGCCACATCAGAGAGGTACTAAACTTCCTCCAGTGCCTTGTTTATCAGGGGTTTAGTAAAATGTACTGTTCAAGGGAGGGGGAGTAGGTTTAAAGCCCACCGTGAAATTATATACAGAGTCATTTTAATAACAACTTGTCTTTTAGAAGTAGGTGAGAAGTGTAACAAAGACAGAGGATTTGTTTATTTATCATAATTACCACAATAACACTTTATTTTCTTATTTAAATTCTATTTTAATCATAATAGTGAAAAAGTAGAGTGAGAGTGTTCACCTGTGCGTCCAGCAGTCCTGATAAAAGGCCCCACAGAGATGGAAGCTCTGTCATGCGTGTCCACGGACCGGCCAGCTCTGTGCTGATGTCCAGGGGAACAGTTCTGTACGAGACAATCAGATAGCTGGTTTAGTTAGGGAACCTGCAGTGAGAACGACCCTATAGACATTAAACACAGGCTGTAGTATAAAGAGGTCCTACTGAAACCCTGCAGTATCACAGTGCAGCAGGTTTCTACAGGATATTAGTCTAAATCTACTTCCTTAAGTAAAAACACAGAACAGGCTTTAACGATTACCCATCAGCACACGACACACCACATAATGAAGTAACAAATAACACTCAGATATTTTACACCACAGTGAGGACAATGTCAACACTCACCGCTGCACAGTTGCTGTTCTGCAGAAGGCAAAGGTGGATGTCACAGTGAAGGAAGACCTTGGAGTAGTTGCCGTTGAAGGCCAACATCTTGAAGAAGAAATGAGCAGCTGTGGAGACGCCGTTCTGAAGAACCTTCACTGTGTTATCACCTGGATTTGGACACCTGAAATAATTTCATGATATATCAGCTTTAAATCAGTGAGAGCTGTCTGAACATGAGGACGTCCTGGCACCTACCTGAAAAACAGGTGTGAGCTATCCACGAGTTTCCCTTACCGGTTAATGATGAGGTCCCAGCGGACAGCGTAGTTCTGGTCATTCACAGGAGTGACCCAACAGGAATCTATCACTGTGGCAATCTGACGGCCGTCCACTCCCTGAACAGTCACCTCCATAAAGATCCTCTGGTCCACCTCTATGTCCTCAGTGCCATCGTAGGGATGGGAGAAGGCAGCATCCTGATAGGGAATCATCCTGACCTGGTACATCCCCTGACCATCTGGAAGGGTCTTGTGTACTATGCTGTTAAAACAGCCAATCACAGAGTCATCCTGAGTACTATTCTGGTGACATAAACAATGTTAACAGTCCATAAACAACATTATTATAAACTGCTCAGTGTAAAATGAGGGGTCCACTGACAGAGAGTGTTTGGTAAACTGGGAATGTTGGTGCTGTCGTCCCGCTGCTCCTCGTGTTCACTCTGGTTTGTTGACGGTGGAGCAGAGGGGCGCTGATTTCTCAGGGAGCCCTCATGTCTGTGTGACCTTCTGGCTCTCCCTTTTTAGTTATGCTGTAATAGCCAGGCCTGCCGGAGTCACTGCTGCACTCTGTTAACATCGTATAGTGTGTTCAGGTCTTCTGTCAGAGCTAACAGTCTGTCTGTTCTCTTTGTCTGAGCTGAACTGCTGCCCATCCTGTGTGGCCTGATGCTGTTGCTACATCTGCCCCGACTGGGAGCCACTGGGAGCCTTTACTACCACGGAGCTCCTGGCTGTCCTGCACTGTGGAAGCTTGGCCTGCGCCTGCTGACCCATCTTATGAACCACCAACATCATTACAGACTAATCAGACATTAAACTCTGCTTTCTAGTGCTGTCTTGTATCTGGTGTTGACCCGAGGAGGATGGGTTCCTCCTTTGAGTCTTGGTTCCTCTTGAGGTTTCTTCCTTCCTAACTAAGGGAGTTTTTCCTTGCCACTGTCGCCTTCGGCTTGCTCATTGGGGGCTCAAACACCAGATTCTTTGTAAAGATTCTTTGTAAAGCTGCTTTGTGACAACATCTGTTGTAAAAAGCGCTATAAAAATAAATGTTGATTGATTGATTGATTGATTGAAAATGATCAAATCCTGATTATAGAGAACGACCTGAGGTAACTCAGCTTGAGGACTAAACTGTTCACTCAACTCGAAGTTCCTAATTTAGCGTAGTTTAAAAGCCCCTCTGTTTCTAAATCTGCATCTGAGTTCAGTAAATAATGTAGAATCAGTTTCTGAGTTCCCCCTCTACTAGAGACGCTTTCCTTCATACAGTCCGATCAGACATTTACTGGTCTTGGGTAGTCACTCATAGTTGGATATGTCATTGCTGAGGAGGCGTTCACTGAAAGCCCTGGCCTCATTTCTGCTTAAATACTTTCATATTGTCTACACTTTCTGATTGAAACTCAAGTGTACGTTTTTATGAGAAGATACATACAGGGTGGAGTCTGACAGCACTGTAGATTAGAGCCAGTAGAAATGAAGTAACAGCTGGTAAATGCATTGGGTCCATCATGTAGCAGATAAACAAACTCAAAAACAGATTTTACCCCAGAGCCATATGGGAACTGAACACTTCCAAACATGCACACACACTGATAAGGACTCCTATAGAACACTCTCCTCAGTAGAAGTGAACTGAACACTACCTCAACACTTCATGGGCACCGACTCCAATAGAGCACTGTACACTGTTCCAGTGTTCTATTCCACCCCTGTTCTATTTATCACTCACAGCACTGTTTGTCCTTAGGTGTGCAATATATATTCTTCTATGCAAAAAAAACTCTTGATGTGCAATAATTATAACTCTATATATATACTCTATAATAACTCTATAAGCTTACTCTACATATTACTCAGTTATAATAGTGTGTGTGTATGTATATATATATATATATATATATATATATATATATATATATATATATATATACACACACTCTATTATAACTCAATAAGCTGTCCAAAAATGTGCAATAACTAACTGTTTAGAATATACAGTTTTACTGGTTTATATATAAATCTGTGTGTTTGCTGCTTGACCTTGTGCTCATGAACCAGATGCTCACTGTATCTGCCAGTAAAGCTACAACCCCACCTTCTGTTCCTCACTGAGAACCTGCTGTATATGTGGAGTTGCTGATTTAAGAAGAACCTGGAGTGAGCTCTGATTAATTTGCAGAGATGTATATTTGATAACCTGTCCCACCTCTGCAGAGGGCTGAACTCCATGTCCATGGTGAGTGTCTGTCTGAGCTTATAGATGCAGGAGAAACGCAGTTCCAGCTCCTTCTTTCTGTTGATGGGTCCTCCTGCTGAGTCAGCCACACCCTGGATGGAGTTCTCGTAGATGAAGTGGGTACCGTTGGCCTGTAGACAGGTGATGGACACTCAGTGTAAATGTACCTTCAAATGTACAACAATGATTTTAAGATCCAGCTGTGAACCTTAAATAAATCTCTTCAGGAAAAAGATACGCAAGTCCACCATTTCATAATCTAATACTCAAAAACACCAACAGTATGATAAAGAGGCTGGAGACCAGACCGTGTGTGTGGAGGGCATGGGAAATGCAGTTCCCGTGGAACACTGTACAATACAATTAAACCTAGACTGAAGGTACTGAAGTGTCTCGTGACACGAGATCTCGCGAGATTAAAGTGTTTCTCGTCAAGCTTGAACCAGTCTCGCAATCAGTTGACTTGTATGAACTGTTTTAAGAGGGACCTGGCAGCACAGTTGCAATGGTGACGAGTGCGACAGGTTAGCAGTCAGAGCAGCTATCAACAGAAGAGGTATAATTTGTAATACAGTATCTCGTCAGTTACAGAGGATCTTTGAAAGTAGCAGCAAGTGTAATGTCGGAGTTGGGGGAAATTCGCATAGAAGATGCTCCCGCTACTTTTAAGTCGTATGTCTGGCTGCATTTTGGGTTCCCAGTGGAAACAATAAACGGTAATAGAGTGACAGACAAGACACAAACCATTTGTAAGCACTGTAAGAAATCATGCCACACAGCACGGCTAATACAACCACTATGCAAAAACACTTACAGCACCACCATGGCTCTCTACTTAAGCCAGTTGTGCCTGTAAAGAAAACGACGACAGTACAGACAACACTTACGAATGCCTTTGGAACTTCCACAGTCAAGTGCTAGAGCCACGGTAATAACAAGAGACATATGCGTTTTCATTGCAGCTGATATGAGACCATTTTGTGTAGTGGAAAATACAGGATTTAGGCGACTCCTCCACACTTTGGATTTTGCTCACACGGTGGTCCCGAATATTCACAAAGAGACCGAGGCTATGATTAAACAGACTCTATAAGAGTCCGAAAGTATCGCCATAACAACCGATATTTGGACGTCCAGAGCAACGTTGAGCTATATCACAATTACGACACATTACGGAAAATGGTGAAGGTTGTACTTCAGACTTGCCCACTTTTCGAGTCCCACACAGGGACAAACATAGCCAAAATTTTACAAGCAGCTATCACTGACTGGGAGCTTACAAGGCCAAACTATGGCATCGCTATTGTAACTGAAAATGCGCATAACATGGAACATGGCTGCACATGAAGCAAGATTGGAGCCGCACATAAAGGGCTTTGCCCACACTATAAACTTAGCTACACAGGCTGATCTCAGTGTAGCGCACGTCATGCGCTTGCTTGGGCGAATGAGACGTGTGGCTGCTTTTTTTCATGAGTTCAACAGCTACCTCGGTGTTAATGTCAAAGCAGAAACTGCTACAACTGCCACCACACAAGTTCATCGTGGACGTAACCACACGATGGAACAGCACCTTGGATATACGGGATTGTTACCTGGAGCAACGGGACGCTATCGCAGCAGCTCTTACCAGCCCAGAGACAAGACAAAATGCACAAACTATCGATACACCTGACAGCTCCGGTTCCAGAGATGCCAAAGACCTTGAAAAGCAGCAATATCCTTTGAAGACAGCCACCACTGCCTTATGTGAGGAAGAGAGCCCCACAGGATCACTCATTGTTCCACTGAAGAACATGATCGAACAGAGCATGACGCCAGACCTTGGCGATTCCACCACTGTGGCCGACACAAAGAGCGCAATCCTCAGGTATATTTCAGGTAGATATAGTGGGGTTGCATTCACCTTTCTGCTGAAGTGCACAGCGCTCTACCCCAGGTTCTGGACTCTACCACAGTTAGACCATGACCAGCGCAACGCTGTTTTCATGAGGGTACAGAAGAGGATAAAACAGCTGCGGTAAAATCAGGTATATGTCACTTTATATTGCTTTCTTCCCATGGTATGTGTAAAAATATTTTCTAAGTCAATGTATGTTCCCAGTACCAGCTGAAAAACTGTGAGTCGTGTGTATATGTGTATGTGTTTAGAGAAAGAGGGGGTATTTGCTGCTTAAGATTAATGCCAATGTTTCTGCGGTTTACAGACCACTTCTGAGGAGAGGGCAGAAGAGGCATCCACCAGTGGAGCTGACTATCCCACACATGGAGGAAAAGGGGATCTGGAAGGTGATTCAGAAGTGACAGAACCTGCTTCCAAGAAGACTGCACTTGAGAATCTGCTAGGGGACTCTTTCTCTACAGAGACAGGACAGTCAAATGGATCACAACAGATTGAGAGAGAAATTGAACACTACAGAAGAGGGGCCTCCATCCTACTCAGAAGCTGCCCTCTGAAATGGTGGAGAGAAAACTGCACTCAGTATCTTTGTTGTCTACGCTTGCCAAAGCATATCTTTCTATCCCTGCTACCTCTGTCCATAGTGAGCGTGTCCTTTCAACTGCAGGAGACATAGTTAGTGCCCAAAGGTCTCAACTGTTTTCAGAAAATGTAGACATGCTCAAATTCTTGGAAAAGAACATAACTATATCTTAGGCTGTTGTACCAGTCTCTTAGTCCTTGTGTTCGAACTACTCCGTTGTGTTCGAACTAGTCCGTTGTGTTCGAAGAAAATTCTGGACAGTCACCGTTTGCACTTTAATCATAGACTTAATATGACTGGTTGTGATTTCAACTTATTGTTTGGAATATACAGGACTTAGAAAAGTTTATATTGTGTTTTTTTTTTATAATTTGTGAAATGTAGTTCTGTTAGGTCACACACTGCTTCAATTAAAAGCTAGAAATACTTGCATAGTTCGGACACAGTTTCAAGATTATCAGTCATAATGGAGAGAAACCAGTCTGTTTTTCAAATAAAACTCTATTTTTCCAAACATTTGAAGTTTTCTTAAAAATGTTAAAATCTCGTCTTGTCTCGTTCTCGTGAACTCAATATCGTGTCTCGTCTCATCTCGTGAGATGAATGTCTTGTCACACCCCTACTGAAGACCCTTGATAGTACTAACCCAGTGTCCATCTCTATAAGTACCAGCACTGTGTACCATGTTCTAGAGTTTAATCAGTCTGTGTGGTTCGGTTCAGTGTACCGTGAGGTTTGTCCCACAGATGTGCTCATCGTTATCAAACTGGAACACCAGTCTGCCGTTCTGGAGCATCCCATTGCAGCTGGGGTCACTCAGGTGCAGGACGTTAGTGGGGAAACCAGCTTCAAAGAGCTGACAGCGGGACAGAGACATGGTGCCAGAGCTGCTCTCACAGGTTTCTCTGGAGTCTGAGATAAAGAGGATAGAGGAACGAGGCATGAGATACTACTTTAGTGGAAGGTCCTGAAGTGACTGATCTTACTGGTCCGTTAAACCCGGCTGGTACCATAAGACTTGTCTCTGGGTGTAGGATCACTCTGATTACAGAAGCAGCCATAGACTCCATCTCTCTCCCCACACCACTCTTCCTCAGTGCAGCTCAGATCTGCACAGGGGTCCACCGTCACTGAGGAGAGAATAATGAACAGAGGAAAAGAGTGATAATGCAGCAGACACAGTAAAGTCCTATACTCTGTACTTTGCAGTATTATTGTGTAACTGAGGGGTATAGATGCGATCATGAAATGAAAAGCAGATGTGTATCATCAGTACTCAAGCAAAGCAGAGCGAGTGAATGAAGTGTGATTGGAGAGTTCAGGACATGTGGCAGTGATGTCATCAGATAGTGAATTCTGGGTGAAGGAGATTGGGAGTTTTGAGGTGTCAGGGAAATCCAGAGGTGTAAGAATGGAATGGTAAATTTATAATGCCCACTACTTTCAACCGTGTTTTTCAGACATTCTATATTAAAAAAAAGATAAAAGAATATGTCACAGACAAAGTATTTAGACCGACGCGCACAGAGCTAAAAGTCATGAGCATTTTATTAAACAACCAGGCAGTTACACAGAGCAGCCGAACACCATCAAACACGAGGGGCAGCGAGCGAGGTCACAGTCAGGGTACAGGCGAGGGGTCAGAACCAGACAAAACAGTCAGCGAGGCAATCAAAATATAGATGAGAGAGACAGAGAGACTGGTCAAGATACAAAGAAAGATCCAGTAGCCAGAAGGTACAAAAGAACAAAGCCAAAATCCTCAAAGAAGAGATCGGTAGTCAGAGTAACGAAGGAGGTCAGTGCTGGAAGTAACAAGACAGTAAAAAGAACGCTCAGAATTACAAACGAGGGATTAGCAAAACTTCGTGAGGTGTGCGTGTGTTTGTTGGACTAAAACACTGATCTGTAATTAAGGACAGCTGTGTTTAGAATTCTGGTGACCTAGAGCAGAAGTGATTCGAAGACTGGGGACATGTTGTAGTGACATCATAAGATGATGCACTCTGGGAAGTTGAGTCCGGAGGAGCGGTGGAGCCCAGAAGACCCGGAAGCGTGACAGAATATATTTCTATACCGGTGTCAGCTAGCAAGTGTGTTAATTTGGAATGAAACATATACTTCTGTTATACTTCGTATAGTGTAAAACTTAAAATATTATTAGTCGAGTTATTATATCTGTGTAGTAATAGAGCCGAATACAGAGTGTCTTTATTGTCTTTGTACATATGCAGGGTAATTGGATTGTAATTTCCATGCTGCATACTATTGACAAATTAAGACATAGAAAATAAATCTATATTTTTAAAAGATCTATACTACAATATGTAATCTACTGTAATTATATCATTGGGAAATTATTGTAATATTACCGTGTACTAACAGTAGACGCAACAATGTAGCAAGAGGACACAAGCACAAGAATTTGACCCAATAATTCAAATTATTTTACTATTTTACGTTAAGATACATTATTGTTGAATTATTGCGTTGTCTGTTACAGAGTGGTGATCATAATATTAGAGTAATAATATTTCAGGTATTTAAACCCGCCTGGAGAAGTCCTTCTCTCATTTCTCCAGGCAGCTCTATCACACAGTCTTCCTCTTTGTCCCCCCGCATCAGGAAGGAGGATGCCACCCTGCACCGCAATGTTGTGTAACAGCACAAACAACACCGACAGCACCACCGTGATCAGGTGTAAATCTGAAACTGATTTCACTGTGTGGTAAATCCCGGCCTGCTGTGAGTATGATACAGGTGTGTGCGTGACACAGTAACACTGGAGTGACAGAATGCACAGCCTTAGAGACAGCAGCCTTGATAAGAGTATGGGCAAACTCCACCTGTGGCACTGAAGCGGAGGGCTGTGAGGAGCTGCTCGGTGGGAGCGAGGGCAACATTTTAGTGGTTCCTCTTGCACCAAAGAGAGTAGAGTCATTACTAGCTGTGCAGCCTGTATTTCTCTCTTAGCTCATCATCACTCAGGTGAACTAGAGGACTGAGATCTCAAAGACCGACACTGATTTAATAACAGGATCCTCTAAACAGCCGTCACCTTCACTGAGGTTTGAGCTATCATCATCACCAGTCTTCCCATGGGCTGTTTATGGATTTGACTGGTTAATGTGTGGGTTTGATTGGTTAAATCGGCCCACCTGGACTACAGACTAGGGTGATGTAGGCTAACTAGTATATAATATAATTTTGTATAAATATAATTTATTATTCATTTTTTTGTCTTTATTCCTTTTCTTCCTGATATTATACATAAATTTTCAAGAAAACATGCAAATTCCTTTTCCCCTCCCTCTGGCGTTTGGGTGCTGAACTGGAGTCCAAATCCACTTCTAGTACTTGAAGAAGTAGAAGAAGAAGTACTTGGTGAACAACGAGCAGGTTTTGAGAAACACTCCTTAATTAACGATCATTCCTAGATACTAGCGTCTAGCTTTACAAAACCTTAGGGAAACTCAGCCCTGATATGTTGTGAGCTGTTTTTTCATCCAACTTCTGTTTCTCCAGTTCCAACTTTTTTGTAATATGCTGCTGGGATCAAATACAAAACAGGTGAATATTCTTTAAAAACATGTGGCATATTATCCTGTACCTGTAGTGGAAGTGGTGGTCATGGACTCTGTTGTTACTGGGATTTCTGGGTCATTAACTGGAGTAATGGTATTAACATCTGTAATGAGACAAATTAAAATTAATAAAACAATAAAAACAGAGAAATAATAAAAATGAAATGTTTATTCCAGTAATCAGATCTACCTGCACAGTAGGCTGATGAACAGTAGGTTGGACTGACAAACTCATATACGTAGTAATTTCCTGGACAAGCTTTCACTCGAATGGGGAAGGAGCTGAAATAACAGCAGTCCCCACTTCAACTTCCACAGACCTGCCGAGTGACCACTCCATCCTCCAGTTGTGGGTGAGAACCATTCAGCCAGAGAGGAACATCAGTGCTGCACATGCCTTCACTAACACATGATTCTGGCATCCGGATATTATTTCCCTCATACAGAAGACGATACCAGCCGTTCCAGTTCATGGCGGTGTCACACCACCAACTCCACCAATCCCAGTAAAAACTCCAGTTGGTGGTATGGTTTGTAGCTCTTTGAGGATCATCCAGCACTTCGTAGTTGTAGCAGGGATTATAACTGAGTTTGGGGGATTTAACTGTTATGGATATAATTTATTATTATATTATTATATGGATACTATTTATTCCCAGTGATTTCTTTCTAGGTAATGATCAAATATTTAAAGATGTATACTGTACAATCCAAATAGATTTTTTCTCAGTAATGAATTATGCTTAAAATCTTTTTTTGTGTAATTTAGAAATCGAAGGAGAGACAACAAGTGAGCTAACGTTCCTACCTGTGCAGTATGTAGGCATTGGGAGTGAAACATCTGGCTTGACGAGTTTATAGACATAGTAATCTCCTGGACAGGCTTTCACCTGGATTGGGTTGGATTTTCTGTGGTTATCACACCGGTACTGATAGAACTCATCGATTCTGGATGCATAGACTTCACGGGTGACGATGTCATCCTCTATCTGTGGATGTGAACCATTAAGCCAGAGTGAAGTGAAGCCACCACACTGCATGTAGCTCACACACCCCTCGAGAATCTGAGCATCTGCTCCCTGAAAGAACAGCCGATACCAGCCGTTCCACTCTACAGTAGTGTCGTCATGACCTCTGCTGTTTGGGTACCAGTAGCTGTAGCTTGCATTTCTCCAGTTATCGTCTAGAACAGTGTAGGTATGGCAGGGGTCAAAGCTGTATGTCGTTGGGGTGGTTGCTGTGGAAACAGAAGGACAGATGGTGCTTAGTTAATTAAACATCATTTTCACAGTGTCTTTTTTAAAGTTTTTTTTTATCTGAATGTATGGATGTGACCTGATACTATGTTTATTTTTGTAGATTTATTAAGCTAATTATCTTAATTAATTTTCTTAAAACAATGTTCTCTCAATATTTATCTGAAGATATTTTTCTTAAGAAAATGCCAGCCTGTTGGGTCTCTGGGGTGCTATGACTGTAATATACCACTGGCGTGTTTTGGAGTGTATTCTGTGTAAGATGGCATGTCCTGCAATCATAATTCCAAGATAATATCCCAAAATTGTAAAATCATTATTATTTATATATACCTTCTAGCAAATTGAGTAATCATCATTGGGCATAGCTATGGTGGGGTGGGCTGGGCTTGGGTGAAGTAGGCTGTGCTGAGTTGGGTTGAGGTGAGCAGGGCTGGGTTGGACTAAGGTGATTTAGACTTAGGTGGGCTGGGTTGGGCTGGGTTAGGCTGAAATAGGGTATGCCCACCCAAAGAAATTATCCAGTAAAAGTGTTGATTGTTTTTTAATGGATTAAATAAATGTATGTCAAAAAATGCATAATAATGCTGTTTTTCACAAAACCGATAGACTGTACTGGGGTGTAATGTTTTAATCAGAGCTCCTGTGTTTTCTAAAATCGAGCTGAACAAACAGACGTGTCTGAAACACACTGACTATGAACCTGTGGAGGTTAGAGAAAATATGGAGGAACAGCTAAATAACTATGAGTGACTATAGGTAAAGTTACACTGACTTTAACAGCAGTCCATTCATCCTTTAAAACGAGAGAAACAACAATCAGAAACAAATCTGGATTCACTCAGCTTCAGCTTCTGTAAGAGGTATAGAGCCCTGTGTGGATGGTTTCTGTAGAATTGATTAGACCTAGATTACTTGTTGGAGCACTTAAAAGAAAAAAAAGGTTTCAAAGTGTTTAGAGTTTTGTTTCAGTTTCTTTTTGATCATACACGGTGTAAAGACGCCTTTAATATTATTTACTGAGCATTTATTGTTGTGAGTGATTTTTTCAGTATTCATTAAAATCTGCAGAACATGGACATGAATCAGTTTGTTTCACAAACTACAACACAGACGGACACATATAAGATTAACATGGGTAGTTCGCTTACAACTACAGCATAGGTTTACGTCTTGTATTAAATCCTCTGTATTTACTCTTCCTGTATTTACTCTTCCTGTTTTTACTCTTCTTGCAGGTTGGCTCTGACAGGAACATGGTGGGTCTTTTTGATCTGGCTGTTGTGAAAAGTTTGTCTTCACCTGGTAAAGAATGTACAGTTGTTTCTGAGCTGAGCAGTGCATTCCTTTAAAAAATATATCAAATAATTAACACTTAATGTTTTTGCTCACTTTCGGAAGGGTTTGTTTTTATGTTTAGGCTTTCTGCCAAGTGAAGCTTGTGAACAGATTTCAAATGCAAATGCCACATGTGAAATCAACTCTCTATGATTTGACTTACAGAAATCATGTTGGGAATAAGAGATGTTATATGGTAGTAATTCCCACACTGTTAACTCAGTTCGGATGTCAGTGCCCTCAAATTAAAGCTAAATACTACATTACTATAAAGCTGCAGACTATATTTGAGACTATATTCATTATTACTTTCAGCTCCAGTATGCTGTGCTGACAGCTAAAATAACTATAACATATTTTCATGGTCGTAACTGTATGTTCAGAAATGTATCTGCTATATAGAATTAATTTTCCCTGCTAATGAGCTTAAAATCTTAAATTTCAGGAAATTTCTGGAATACATTAGACATAAGATGACTGGAACTTACTTCTGGCGTTGCTGAGTCCTGGCTCAGTAGCAGTGGTTGTTGGGGCAGCAGTCGGAGTTACAGTGTTAACATCTGAAAAGAGGACATTTTAAAGAAAGGGTAAAGTGAAAAACCTCACAATAATAACACAAGGTATAAAAACTGACATAAAAACTGAAACAGCCAGTTACCTGTACAGTAGCCTGTTTCATAGAAGAAAGGACTGACAAGCTCATAGACATAGTAACTTCCTGGACATGCTTTAACCCGAATGGGGTTGAGATGGATTTTACAGCAGCCACTTTCATCATTTCCACAGACCTGGCGAGTGACCACTCCATCCTCTATCTCAGGATGAGAACCGTTCAGCCACAGAGTGTAATAAGTACCACATCTGGATGTAGGAACGCAGCTCTCTGACATGCGGATGTTCATCCCGTGATAGAACAGCCGGTACCAGCCGTTCCAGCTGAAGTCAGCATCAGAAATCCCTAATCCAGTCTCATTATAGGCTCTCCAGGGCTGATCCAGGGAGACGTAGTTGTAGCAGGGGTCAGCAACACTGTCAAAAGCAACTGTCATAGAAACAAGATATTAAAAATATTATACATTACAGTTTCCATTTGATTTGAGCAGAGAATCTAATTTTATTTATAGATATATTAAATTAATAAATGTATTCAATAAATTTCATAACTATTTCGTTAAAACAGATCATGATTTTCTTAAGGCTGGACTATTGTATTTGATTAGTGATACCTCCTAACATCATCCATTAAAATTAGAAGGTGATAAGAATTGTCATACTTTAATTAGATGGCCTATAAATACCTGATTTATTAAAGCAGGGTTAGTGTCAGGAGTAGGTTTAGGTTTTGGGCCCAAGTTAAGTTTAGGGTGGGGATTTTTAGTATATTTCACACTCAACTTCAATTTATGCTGCACTTAATTGCTAATTTATAGCATATTTAAGATACACTGTTCATCTACAAGGCATGTAAAGTGGACCATCCAAATAAACTGTTACCAAAAATACTATATAATATAGATAATAATGGGGAAAATGAAAAGGGATACTACACCTGTACAGTATGTGGGCATTGGAATGGATAATTCTGGTTTAACAAGTTTATAAACATAGTAATGTCCTGGACAGGCTTTCACTTGGATTGGTCTGGATCTGTATCTGTTACTGCACTGGTTATGGTAGTCGTTGTAGTAGTAGTAGTAGTAATAGTAGTAGTAGTAGTCATAGTAGTAGTAGTTAACGTTAGTTCCATAGACATCTCGGGTGACGATGCCGTCTTCTAGTTGTGGATGAGATCCATTAAGCCAGAGTGGTGTGTGTCCACCACATGTTGTGTAGCTCACACACCATTCAGAGATCTGAGCACTCTTCCCCTGCAGATACAGCCGATACCAGTCGCTCCATTCAACAAGAGTGTCATCATGACCTCTTCTATGGTTACTGCGTGCATTTCTCCAGTCTTCATCAAGAACACTGTACTTATTACAGGGGTCAGAGCTGTAGCTGGTCGGTGTAGCTGCCATGGAAACAGAACCATAATAAATATCACATTTTAGTATAGCAGATTTATAATTGATGGTCAACACAGAAGCACAGTGGGACATTGGTTATTTTAGGTTTTTAAACAGGTAAAGTTTAAAAACATGGGACATGACGAGGAGACAGGATGCAAGTGCAAGTTTTTAATGGAAACTAATAAGAAAAAATGAGGGATTGGTCCTGGGAAGGGGCGGAAGTACAAGGGACAGGTGAGGGGCCTGACAAGGGGGCGGAGACAGGAGGAGCAATAACCAAAACAAACAAAAGCATTTGGAACAGGACAACAAATGGCACATGGAAATGACAAGAGAAAGACAGAAACGGAAAACTAGAGAAAACCGAGAGAAACAGGCTAGCCTAGACAGGGCGCGACTGATTCCCATGTATTTATGTAGTAATCTCTATCTCATGAAATGGTAAAATGTCTCACTTCTCATGTCTCACTAAAATGTCTCATCTGATATGTGTTCTATGCGTTCTACATTGTGAATAAAATATGGGTCTATGAGATTTGCAAGTCATTGCATTCTGATTTTATTTACCTTTTACACAATTGGGGTTGTAAATATTGACAATCTCAAACATTTTTACTGAGCACTAGGCTGAGATTTGGGCATTTATGTCACCTGTACCTGCAGTCTATTCTGCTTAATCATATCTATTTACTGAAGTAGTCCGGTACATGCTATTACCATCTAACTTCTTTCATTAAAACTTCAGTTATAACTTATATTTCTCACATTAAGTAAGTTTGTACTTATAAATTAAACCTGCAAGATTTTTGCTATGCAGTTCAGGATAAGCACTGCTGTACATACCTGGCACATACTATGTTTACATATATCCATTATATACTAATTACTCACCATACTGTAAAATAAAGTGCTACTGACATTTTATTACAAATACAGATACAGCTCTATAATCCAAAAAAAAAAAACAACACATTTCTATTGCTGCAATTGTCATTACATTTACATGTGCAAATCATCATTTACAAATTATGTAAACAATAAAAAAAAAATGGAGGCATAAGCTTTTGTTCTGAAGACAACAAAATAAAATTAGAGATCAAATTAAAACAGTATAGTATAAATGTATATTCCTAATCAGCATGTGCACGACAGAATATTAAGACTAAGACAGAATTAAATAAATTCCTTTATAAGGAAGCACAATATACTAAACCTGACCATCTGGTTTAATTAATTTAAGAGCTTCAAAGCTGTATATGAAGTATATTAAATAATTTATGGAAACCTACGTGTAGTTGTGTTGTGTTCTGAAGCTGACGTTGGGGTAATCGTGCTGACATCTGTAAAACAGAAATACGAAAAAACATTTAATGCAGAATTTAAAATATTCAGATCGTCAAATCATAATAAAAGGTTTAGAGTAAATGCTGTACCTGTACAGTAGGCCATTTCACACCAGACTGGGCTGACAAACTCATAGACGTAGTAGCTTCCTAGACATGCTTTAACCCGTATTGGTGTGGATCTAAAGTAACAGCTGTTACTTCCTCCATTTCCACAGACCTGGCGAGTGACCACTCCATCCTCTATCTCAGGATGAGGACCGTTGAGCCACAGACTGTAATAACTACCACATCTGTTTACATCTACATAGCTCTCTGGCATACGGATGTTCATCCCATAATAGAACAGGCGGTACCAGCCGTTCCAGCTGAAAACACTGTCACATATGCCCAGTCCAGTCTCATTGTTAGCTCTCCAGGGCTGATCCAGTGAGATATAGTTGTGACATGGATCATACGTGAGACTGTTAAAAACAACTGTCATAAAGAGAAGAAGCATCATAAAAATCATAGAATAATTCTATTTAATTATTTTCCATTAAATAAAAATCCATATGTTTATGTCCACTATGCAATCATTTGTACAGAGAATGACTAAACTAAAACAAGAGTTAATTTACCTGCACAGTATGTCGGCATTGGGCTTGATACATCTGGCTTGACTAGCTTATAGACGTAGTAATCTCCTGGACAGGTTTTCACTTGGACTGAGCCGGATCTGGTGAAACTGCATTGGTTGTCATTGTACTCAATGTAATATCTTTCAGATCTGTAGATTTCTCGGGTGACGATGCCGTCCTCTAGTCGTGGATGAGATCCGCCAAGCCAAACTGCAGTGTAGCCACCACATGTCCTGTATCTCTCACACCAGGCAGTTTCAGCAACCTGAGCACTTTTTCCTTCAATGTACAGCCGGTACCAGCCCTTCCATTCAACTACAGTGTCATCATGGCCATGGTAGTAGTTATAAGGGATGGCTGTGTCTCTCCAGTCGTCATCAACAACACTGTACTTAGTACAGGGGTCAAAGCTGGGGTCGGTTGGAGTGGTTGCTGAGGAAGAGAGATTTCTGTGAGTAGGATTATTTCTAAATCATTTAGCTGTCTGATAGGTTCATTGTACCATTCCCTGGTTTAGTACTGGAGCAGGTGATCAGACCTGAGTAAAGACTGGATTACCAGTAGTTTAAAAAGGCTGTTAAAATTCCCCTTAGAGACAAACGATTCTCACGGCAGCACCTGTGTTTGTGATAACTGCTATTTTAAATAATGCTTTCTGGGCTTATTAGCTTTCTTACTCTAAACAGCATTATAGTATAATAACATATTATAATAACTAGGGCTGTACCTGACTCAGAATTTTGCCAGTCGAATCAGATTCGCCCGTCCTGGCCGATTATTCAACTATTCATTCATGTTTTTTCTCCATGTACATTATCTAGTAATCAGTAAATCAGTCTGGTGTCCTCCTCATTTAGAAAGTCAGCAGAGTCACAGGAACATATTTCTGAACTAAAGAGGCGGGGCAAATCTGAACTGGACAGCAACTGATTTAATTACAAGGAGCTATAGCGTCGGGGGCAGCAGCTTGTATTTATAGCTGTCTTTTTAATTTTAACTTCTAACAAGCTTCTTCAGTTTAGGACGGGTCTTTTCATCCTCTCATAAATGAACGAAATGAATAAATCAAAACCAAATTTCATATTGTTTTAATATCCATATTGAAATTATTTCTTGATTAAAAGAAGAACGGTAGACCCAAAACCCGTTTAATTATTAATATTAACGAGCCTGAAATCATTATTTGCTACATTTATCAGTAGGTGTGTATTAATGACTGTGCTTATTTTTACATAAAAATAATCTTCGCTGTCGACGAATAAATAAAGATATCTGTAACTTAGGTTCTAAAATAATTATATATAACAAACGTCATTTAATTTTTTCGGAATCCTTTTCTTCAGCAGCTCCTCCCAGCACTTTCTCTGAGACATCGTTCCCCCCTTTGTTTCGCTAGCTTTCACAGCTTTTAGCTTCCTTCAGGGGTAAAACCGACTATAGTGCACACAAATGTTGATGTGGATTTAATTTTTTCCTAGCAAGTATGCATTCATAGCACACAGCTATAACTTACATATATATTTATTATTCCCTATAATATAGATATATACCATAAAAATTAATTAAAACGTCTTTATAAAATTCTAAAAGCTTACTTATGCATTTTTGTAAGCCTTTAGTTCTGTTACTGTTCTCCAGTACGACTCTAAAGGGTCTCCGCACGGAACAAGGCCACCTCACTCACTTAAACCGAACCCCAATCTTCAATCATCAACTTTCTAAATAAGGGCAGCCCTATTAATAACATATTTGTGAGAAACAGCCAGCTAACGCCGGCTCTACCGCACTGAGGACGTGGACCGCCGATATGGTTACCAAGGTTCATGGGCGGGCCAATGAACATAGCTGGATTTGCATACAGCGAGTGTTGTGTTGTTGCGGGACAAATAAACATGCATTGGCCAGTTTTATTCTGTGAATTTGTGTGTTGTTTATGGTGAACAAGTGCTGTTGGGTATCTTTAAGGGCGGTAATGATTTGGTGTATGTTAAATTATATACAGGACACTGCACAATTCACAACAAAAACCCTGTTCCTGCTCTTTAGCTCCCACCCTTTTGGAAAGTAGCTTCTTGCCTTTTCAATAAAGAAAGCTAAAAAGTGGTATTCCCACCGCCATCAAGCTGCCGTCTTTTTCCCAATGCACCAACAATATAATAACCAAGTCTAAATAATAAACTACTTAATAATAGAATATAGAGTAAATATAGATTTATATTTATGCAATTTGCAGGTCCAACCATCTTAGAGGTTACCAGTAAGCTCTACTTTGCTATTTTTGGCTAAGGCTCTGTCTGGGACATGGCCAGGTGAAGTTCTGTAACATGGAATATGTGATTCAGAAAGTTGTTTGGTTTTTCCCCTTTGATTATACCTGTTATAACGGGCCCCATGGACCTGTAAGTGCCTTTTTGACATACATATAGTTTCTGTTGAGGTGAGTCCCGGAACTTGTCAAAAAGGCTGTTATATATAATGAATCAGGGGCCGTCATACATGAGTTGTATACCAAGTTTCTCATTGACCTTTTGAACGTTTTGTACAAGAACCTGTAATCCTTGCAAGAATCACAAGGTACAAAATATCAGATCAAACATCTGACGTGGCCATGTAATTCCCCAAAGTCAATTCAGGTTAAACTTGAAGTTGAAATCAACCAAGACACCAAGAGTTCTTCTTACACTTCATAATATTAAGGCGCAAATAGACCACTATAATGATTTTCAAGGTTTTTGGAGCGCTGCAGTTACACCCTTAGGCCAATTCTGATTCTGATACAATGTCTTTTTTTGTAAGCATGATCAGATTCACACTAGTGATGAGTTACAGCATATTTAAATTGACATAAACATTTGCCACAATGGTTGCACTGACTGAGTACAAAAAGTCCACACATTCAGAAGAATAAGGTAAATCCAGAGACTAGCCTTGATGTACTATGTAGCATCATAGTGCTTGCGTGCTTGGTCCCCTAATCATAAATTCTAACTATCTGTATTAATAGTATTGCAGCTTTTAATATTTTCACTATATATTTGGAGCACAGTGATCTAATCAGATGATGCTGTTTTGCAATAGACTAGACTTAACCAGAGTGTATCAGTCAGCATAGCCACACAGGGGTAACAACAGTCCCAGGTCTGTTTGCTTTCCATTTTGCATTAGTGCAAAGTTATAATTACATTATAATTTTGTTTGATACTAACTTTATAGGACTAATTCACACAACAGAGACGGCGAGGTCTGTCAACACAGGGATGTCCCTAGGCCCTTTTAAAAGTCCACTGAGAAGAGACTACCTGTGGAAACTTACTGGTGCTTGTGTGTATGAACTGTGGGTTTGGGGTATATGGTGCTGACATCTGGACGAGGAGGAATATGTTGTAAGCAGTTAGACTAAGCATACAACATGGACTCATAATGAAGCAAATCCTTATAAATGAAATTCATGTTTAGATTGATTTGTACACCTGTTTCAAGCCCAGTGCACAGTAGAGCCATGTTGCAGTACTTTGGTCTGAAAGACTTGTACACAGAGGTAGTTTTTTCCTGTGCAGGGTCTTCACTTTAATTGACATGGAAACCAAACCCAAACCGCACAGTCACCTGCCTGCATTTCCCACCAGAAACCTGGCGAATGTGGAGCCACTCCACCTCTATCTCAGGATGGGGACCGGTGAGCCACAGGGTTGTAATAAGCCCATCACATCTGGATGTAGGAACGCAGCTCTCTGCACATACGGATTGTTCATCCCATAATAGAAGAACCGGTAACCAGCACGTGCCCAGCTGAAGCGTTCTGTCCGCAGATGTCCCAAGTTCAGTATCTCGTTTGTTGGCTCTGCCAGGGCTGATCCCGAGAGGTGTATTTATTGCATGGATCGGGGTGTTTGTGGTGTTTTGATAAAGCTATCACTCCAGTAACAACAGTTAATATAAATAATAAAGTAGAATATGTGTCTAATAAACGATATATATGGATACATTCTATCAACCGTTGAGTCACTTACTTATA
>JAMWET010007805.1:45000-96806 GCA_024036415.1 Prochilodus magdalenae | reverse complement strand
CCAATCGTTCTAACCTCAGTACCAGACCTCACTACACTACTCAATCAAAATCCGCACACCCATGTTCTAACATCAGTACCTGACCTAACTAATACATACTCAATCAAAATCTCACACCAATGTTCTAACATCAGTACCTGACCTCACCTACTACTCAATTCAAATCCTCACAGCAATGTTCTAACATCAGTACCAGACCTCACTAATACTCAACCAAATCCTCACATCACTACCTGACCTCACTAATACTCAATCAAATCCTCACACCAATGTTCTAACATCAGTACCTGACCTCACTAATACTCAACCAAATCCTCACACCAGTGTTTTAACATCAGTACCTGAACTCACTAATACTCAACCAAATCCTCACACCAATGTTCTAACATCAGTACCTGACCTCACTAATACTCAATCAAAATCCTGACACCAATGTTCTAACATCAGTACCTGACCTCACTAATACTCAACCCAAATCCTCACACCAATGTTCATAACATCAGTACCTGACCTCACTAATACTCAATCAAAATCCTCACACCAATGTTCTAACATCAGTACCTGACCTCACTAATACTCAATCAAATCCTCACAGCAATGTTTCTAACATCAGTACCTGACCTCACTAATACTCAAACCAAATCCTCACATCAGTACCTGACCTCCACTAATACTCGAATCAATCAAATCTCCCACACACCAATGTTCTATAACATCAGTACCTGACCTCACTAATACTCAATCAAATCCTCACACCAGTGTTTTAATACATCAGTACCTGAATCTCACTAATACTACAACCAAATCCTCCACACCAATGTTCTAAACATCAGTACCTGACCTCACTAATACTCAACCAAATCTCAGTTTCTAATAATCAATAAAAGCACATGGTGGGTGTTTCTGATAAAGTGGCCAGTAGTGGAAGTACAAAGTGGGTGTTTCATTAACCACTCTTTTGGACTCGTACAGCCATATTACTAGACCAGCAGACTGGACCACCAAGAGCCAATTCCAGTTCAGAGCCAAAGAAACACTGACCCACCGGAGCAGCAGCAGCTCGTTCCTCTCAGGCTGGAGCGAAGCAGGGTCTTGAGGTAACTTTAACAGAGGCTTTTAAATTCCATTGATCTTATACCCCCAACCACCCAAGCCCCGGACCCCCGTTCATACAGTCTGATCTGACAGCCTGAGGTGGGTAACTGCGCTCCTGTGACGGTGAAGCTCTTTGTTAAAGAGGCACACTGATACAGAGCCCACAGCCTTTACCGGCCTGTCAGGCTCTGAATGGTGGCGCCCCCGTCCCTCCCGGAGAGACTGACGTGCTAATGTAAACATCTCACACACAGACGATTAGCCAAGACGTGTTCCTGGTACCTGGAGTTCCACAGAGGTAGTGAGCAGGTGCTGACTCCAGGTAGCATAGTGCCAACAGTGGGCCCAGCTGTGGCCTCATCACGAGGGGCCTGGGGTCGATTCCCCGGCCCCGGGTTCCTCCCACAGTCCAAAGACATCCAGTCAGGGGAACTGGAGATGCTAAGTTGCCCTCCTAGAATTAGCAGGTGCCAATCATTCCCTGAGTGGAGAGTGTAGGGGCACTTGTTGCCATACACACACACTAGGGGGCAGTGAGCACACTTGTTCGGAGAGGTGGGCAGCCCTACCTACGGAGCATTGGGAGTTGGGTGCCTTGCTCAAGTCGTTACACCCTCCGGTCACACGGCTGGTTTCCCACCCTCCAGCCCACAACTGGAGGTGTGAGTGAGCCTTCCCTGTGACGGACTGGCAGCCTGTCCAGGCTGTTTCCTGCCCTCCGCCCAGGCTTCAGCGCCCCCTACAACCCTGGACTGGAACAGCTGCTTAGTAGACGAATAAACGAAAGAGTAATATTATCACCCGATCCATCTATCTATTAATCATGCTGTCCTCACCTTCACCGCTCTATTCTTAGCTCACCGTTTTCCCCTCAGGAGCCACATCACGCTCCTGCGACTGTCGGCGAAGCAGCTCTTAAACATTCATGGTAATATTTAGAGTGTGGTGGAAACATCTCCTTCCAGCGGCGTTAAAGATTCACGTGTGTGTTTGTGTGTGTAACATGCGCGAGCGTGAATTATGGAGGAGCGTTCATGTTTTGGGGCTGATGAATAAGGCATGAGCAGAGCTCCTGCACGGCTCTGTATCGCTCCGGCAGATCACGCCATGCAGGACCCCGCTGATCTCTCTCATCATATATACAGACCCTCAGTATAATGCTGAAATGATCTGTACTTCCTACAGCATGGCCGCTTCGGGGCTGTCTCACACCAGCGTATATAGACCATCATCATCAGAAGACGCCCCCAGAAGGAGGTGCGGGAGTGCAGGTGTGTTGGGAAGGAGGATAAAGGTGACCAGGATCAATAACTGATGATAAGTTTAGACTGATATGATCAATATTTATTGAGCTACACATACAGAAGCCTGTCTCTCAGTATGGTGTCGGGCCGCCGTGTATACAGCCCACTTCAAGTCCCCCCCCAGCATCTCCCCGGGATTAGGATCTGGGCTCTGACTCGGCCGTTCCAGGACTCTCCGTCCCCTAGTTCCCAGTGCTCGGTGGGTTTACTGGGATGTTGTGGGTCACTGTCCTGTTGCAGGGTCCAGTTCTGCTTCAGCTTTACTTTAGTTACTGCTGGTCTCACATGTCCCCCAGGCGCCCTCTGAGACACAACAGGACTCATGGTGGGTTCTCTGATGGGGAGCTGGACTTGTCCTGCTGCGGTCTGGTGTCCAGGTGATTCAGTTTCAGAGTCATGTGTCCAGAGGACATTACTCCAGACGTCCTGGTCTGTCTCTGCTCCGTCTGGCCTTCCTGTTTCTCCTGGTGCGCCTCCCGTCCAGGTTAAACTCCTCCTGTCTCCTTCTGATTGTGGAGGCGTGTTCTTTCACCTCAGCAGTAGGCGGAGCCGGTCCTGTGGTGACTTTCTTCAGCCTCCTGCGGTCTGCTCTTGGGGTGGACTTGCCTGGACGGCCAGTCGGGGGGCGGGTTAGCGGCCGTTTGAATGTCCTCCACGTGTACGCTCTGTTCCGGACAGTGGAACGGCTGATTGGAACTCCCTCACCAGACTCACCCGCTGCTCGTTAGACCCCACCATGGTGTTCACTCTCCCTGTACCAGTCAGGAGCTAACTTAGGGTCTGAGGTTTAAATAAGACACGCCCCCTTCAAACTGCTGAGTAACCGTGTTCTAGTCACCTGCACCTGACGTGATACACCTGTGTGGGATTTTAGTTTTAAGTGGGAATAAATGTGGGCGTGTCCTAATTTACTCCTCACCTGAAACTGCGCTTTTTAGGAATTACATTCTACAGGAAATATTAAAAAGTCTGTGTTTAGTTATAAGACTTGAATCTCAGTTTTGATATTAAACATCTACATGTCCTAATATGTTAAACAGCAAGTTTTCATAGGGTGTTCTAATTTTTTCACACGACTGTACACACACGCAGGTGGTTTTAATGTTACGGCTGCTCGGTGTAGGCCTCCGCTTCATTCTCGACGCACATTAAAAGAAAAGACATCAGTGTTTCTTGATTGCTTTGGCTAAATGGCCACCATAATTTCCAAGCAGGCGGTGATTCTGAGAAATACCACACATCATTTAGCGCCGATGCCCTTTCCTCCCTCTCGTTCTCATAATCAGGCGGCATTCTCCATGCATATTGATCCACAATGGCCTGCGTAATGTCCTCATTGTTTTTAATACGCAACTATTTGTGCAATACGTTTAACGAACCATCTGTGTTTTGCTTTGAAGCGCCCTGCAGCCCAATCATCTCTGTAATCAGTCCAGCAGTCGTGGCTTTATTGTTGTTTACAGTTTGGCAGAGACGGCAGGGGAGCCTTTACCTGTACTCGCGGAAAAGGGTTGTTGAGTAAATGAAATAATTGCAGAAGCAGCCGAGCAGGAAACACTTCAAGCAGAAAAACCTGAGATCCAAAAACGGCTGTGCTGAGGGGTGTTCTGGGGAGCTCAGTGACTTTCAGTGTGGTTCTGCCGTAAAATCTCACCAGTGTCTGAAGCTCCTGTCCTGCTGGAGCTGCCCTGGACAACCGTAAGTGCTGTCACTGTCATCTAGAAGCAACCACAGCTCCTTCTGTTGCATCACGCACTACAGAGTTCAGCATTCGTGCTAGCTTCGTGACGTGGGTCTACATGGCTGAGCATCTGCACCCAAGCCAATGTGCAGGGCAAAATGTCAGCTGGAGCGGTGTAAAGTTCCACTACTGGACTCTGGTAAAGTGATAAATCACGTGCACAGAAGTCTGTCTCTCAGTATGGCGTCAGGCCGCCGTGTTCGCTAACCCAACACGCCAGACGTCTCGGTATGGAGCTGTAGAGGTTCCTGATGGAGTCCTGTGATAATCCATCCCATGCAGCTTGAACATCCTCACACAGTTCCTGCAGATGGTGCGGTAGGGGTGGAGGTGGAGGGACACCAGGTCTTCTGGACGTGTGACACCAAACCGTTCATCTCGGTGCTGACCACGGTGCCTCCACACACGGGTTCGTTGGGCGTCTCCACCAAGACTAAAGCGGGACTCGTCACTGAAGATGACCCGCTGCCATTCTGAGTCACTCCATGACAGTCTGGTACGACACCACTGCAGTCTTTGGTGTTAAGTGGTGACGTGGTGTTAAGGACAGTCGTGGTAACGGTCTGTGTGCATGTAGTCCTGCGTGGTGCAGCCGTCTGCCGATGGTGCTGCACTAACAGGATGACTCATGGAGGACACCACTGCTCACTGGAGGTCTGTAATGGTGGCTGTTGGGTCAGTCAGGTACAGAGCTAAGACTGACTGAGGTGCCCTTGAGCAACCCAACTTCTCCCTGGGTGCCATTCATAGCGGTGCCCCCTAGTGTGTGTCTGTGTGGGTGTTTCAGTGAAGGGATGGGTTAAATGTGGATGTCAGATTCGTCCGTGTGCAATCACAAATTGGTCAATGGTTGTAAATTGGAACATCTGCTCAGTGACACATATTGGAATGAAAAAAATATCTGCCTGTTTCAAGCCATCTTGCTAATCCCCACCAAAGCCTCCGTGCACATGGCCTCCGCTGGGACTTTGCACAGTGCTGGTACGTGATGAAATACATACTTGCCTTCTAGAGTTACTGGAGCTCAGTTTCTTTCCTGAGTGCTGCACCCCCACCTCCACTCCCCACCCAGACAACGACAGCGTCTGTCTACAAGAGACAATTAGATGCCGTCAAACTGACAGATTAAACTATTGGGATCTTGTAGTGGCTCCTGCTTTCACCTCCCGATGGCGGTCAGCGTTGAGGAGAAGTTAACGAAACGCTTTCCTGCATCTTAGCATAAAGCTAATTACACCGCCTGCACAAACAGTGATAGATCAATGAAAGGCTGTTTCAGGGAAAAACCAAACACATGCATTTCCCACATACCCCACGGGCAGTCATCTAGCCAAGGCCACATTCAGTTTACTGTGTGTGTAGTATTGAAGTATTGAACGAGGCTGCTAGCAAACCCTGTAATCCAAATATCCTAAACTGTTTTATTAAATCCCACTAAAATACAGCCACACAACAGCCTAAACAAGCTAACACCTGTTTAATCCAGATCAGATTATCCCAAACTATCATAACCCATCCTAAACCACCACAGACCATCAACAACCTGCATAAACCATCCTAAACCAGCACAGACCATCAACAACCTGCATAACCTGTCCTAAACCAGCATAGGAGAGATTTATGTGAAGGTTCTTTACTTCTCACTTACAAGATCAGTCTCCTGAAAGGTTTCTAGAGGAGCTAAGAGTGGTTCTTCTATAGCATCAGGCTAGGAGCCGTATATGGCAGGTTAATATTCAGGAGTGAATCTGAGCGAGAGAGAGAGAGAGAGAGAGAGAGAGAGAGCCTGAATATGAGAGAGAGAGAGAGAGAGAGAGAGATAGAGAGGAGAGGGATAGAGAGAGGTAGAGAGGAGAGGGAGAGAAAGAGGTAGAGAGGAGAGGGAGAGAAAGAGGTAGAGAGGGAGAGACATAGGGAGAGAGATAGAGAGAGAGAGAGAGAGAGAGAGAGACCCTGAATATGAGAGAGAGAGAAGAGAGGTAGAAAGGAGAGAGAGAAAGAGAGAGAGAGAGAGACCCTGAATATGAGTAAGAGATAGAGAGAGGTAGAGAGAGAGAGAGAGGAGAGGGAGAGAGAGAGACAGAGAGAGAGAGGTAGAGAGGAGAGAGAGAGAGAGAGGAGAGGGAGAGAGAGAGAGAGAGAGAGAGAGAGAGGGAGAGAGAGAGAGAGAGAAAGAGTTAGAGAGGAGAGAGAGAGAGAGAGAGAGAGAGAGAGAGAGAGAGAGAGAGGGAGAGAGAGAGAGAAAGAGTTAGAGAGAAAGAGAGAGAGAGAGATCCACCATATGATTATGCTGTGTAGATCCAGATGACCGGGGCTGCAGTCGCGGCCTGTCTTGGAGAGTTTACTGCGAGCTGAAGTCGCCTCCACGTTCTACGACTCCCCAGTGGACTGTTAAGCCGTGAGAGATTTGAGAACATGCTAGGATCGATAGTTGCGATTGGGGTTCTGTGGAACGCTATGGCTTCATTAGGAAGAGCGATTCTGTTTTCTTTGGAGCGCTTCTGCTCCTCGCATGGCGTGCCGGTGTATGGATTTCCTCTGGACTGCTGGAATGTGCTAGTGTAGCCGCGGCGAGTGTAACGGTGAAGATTGGGTTTGCTGGAAGCTAAATCAGATAAGGAGTGCCCAGCAGGCGGTACACCTATTTCAGAGGCGGTGTATAATGACCATACGACAGATGAAGAAGCACGCTGCTAGCACACCTTCACGCCGTCGCTTCCGCGCTAATCTCTGGCTGCTAAGCGAAGCTGGCCTTTGTTCTCGGTTGGAGTGTAAACGGATGAGTATCTTTTCACGGTGTTTCCTCCAGCAGTCTTTATGGGCCTCGCTCAGGTGATGTTTACGTTTAAAGTTCAGTACTGGGAAAATCTGGGAATATAGGACCCTGGGAAAATCTGCTCAGTGACTCTAGAGTATAGAACTGAGGGTATACAGGGTCTTTGCAACGTACAAGTCTTTAAATATAGGGTCCTTGAAAAACAGGGCCTTGGCAATATCGGACCCTGGTAATATAGGGTTTGTGGAATATATGACTCTGGAGATGTAGAACCTTGGAATTGCAGGACGTGGGAATACAGGACCATTGCAAAAGATGGGCGTAGTAAAATTTGACCTTGGAAATATAGGGCTCTAGACATATAGAACCCTGAGTATACATGGCCCTCGGAATGTGTACGTCTTGAAATATTCCAGTACCTGGAAAAATAGGGTATCAGCAATACAGGGCCCTGGAGATATAGGACCCCCGCTTATATTGATCCTTGTGTTGGCTCTTTGAATACAGGATCTGGGAACATAGGACTCCGGGAAAAGTAGGACTTCTGGGAATATCGGGCTCTACAAACATAGATCTCTGGGTATACATGGTTATTGGAATGTATGTCTTTTGGAACCTACGGCTCTGGAGATGTAGGACATTGGAATTGTAGGATCCTGGAAATATAGGACCCCCACATTAGATGGCTGTGGATATACAGAAGTTTGGAAATTTAGAGCTCTGTGAATATAGAGCCTTGGAATAGAGAACTCTGGGAAAACACAGCGTTTGTAAAATAGGGAATAGGGAATAGGGATTTTGGGAATATAGGACTCTAGAAACCTGGGTATGCATGGCCCTTGGACTCGTGAAATATGGGTCTCTGGAAAACTGGGGCCTTAGCAACACAGGATCTTGGGAATACAAGAATATATGATTCTGGAGCTGTAGGACCTTGGAAGCGCAGGGCCCTGGGAAAATTGGACTTTGGGATATAGAGCTCTAGAAATGAAGGACTCTGAGAATGTGAGACCCTGGGAGTATAGCACACAGGGAGTCCTGGGAATATGATGCTGCTTACTACACATTTCAGTGAGCAAATAAGCCCTGATTCCCAGGGTCCGATGGATGACTCTAGGGAATGCTAGACGCTTTCAGTTCAGTTTCAGGCTAAACTGATGACCGTCTGTTTATAGCGCTTCCTCTGTACAGGCCGGTAATGGCTCCACGCTCTTAAGTGACGGGCCACTAGTACACAAATCTAGCATGTGAACTAGCTCAGCGTTTTGTAGCTACATGCTAACCGTAATGCGTTTCTGCTGGGGCATCTCCGTAAGTGCTGAGAGGAAACGCTCGTGAATCAGATTCGCTCGCATGAATCAGACACTTAATGTACCATTCCCACCCCCATCGTACATATGCCCTGCAAAGCGCTCTCCATTACGCTCTCATATTCCCTCCCTCCAGTCCCAGTGCACGCTCTCTCTCCGTCTCTCTCCACATCCCTGCCTCCCCCCGCAGAGTGCGGTATGTGTGTATAGGCCAGAATGAAAATCGATGGTAAAGGATTACAGCAGGGTAATGAACATGAGCTCTGTGTCTGCTGGGGGAGCGGACGGACAGCCGCGCGGCTTTCACCACATGCTGCTGTGACCTTCCTGTGTGCTATAGACTGCTGATTAGACAGTGGCAACCTGACACGGAAGCTTCTGGAAAGGCCGTTGATTGAATTTATTGGTACCCTGACCCTGTTTTGATACCCTGGCAACCCTGTAATAAACTGCGACTGGAAGGAGCTTCGGAAGTACTGGAAACGAGTGCAGTAAAAATGGGAAAGGCGCTGCCTTCACTTGGTTTGTCCACAAAACCCGGAAATGGAGCCTGAATGGAATTAAGGGCAGTGCTGTTGGTGCAAAGGCGGAGTGTAGTAAGCTAAACAAGGAAAGTGACTCCTTGAGGCAGATGTTTTAGTATGAAGGCCTATTCATGCTAATGCTAGCCTTGTTTGTTTCTATGTAGAGCCAGCAGGGTGGAGTCGAGGCAGGGAGGTCCAGGCCCTGACCTTGAGGTGACCCTGAGACCTGGGTAATGATAGTAAAGTACTGATGGTTTACTAAAAGGCCCGTCTCTGGTTATTCTGGATAGTAGCGTTGTGATGGTGTGGATCCAGTTTGGCAGTTTATCGCTAATGCCCCAACCTCCCACCAACCCCACACACCAAAATACACTCATCGTCCAAGGAACACCTTCACCCAGAAGGAGGTGTGGGAGTGCAGGTGTGTTGGGAAGGGAGATAAAGGTGACCAGGATCAATAACTGGTGATAAATTTAGACTGATATGATCAATATTTATTGAGCTACACATACAGAAGTCTGTCTCTCAGTATGGCGTCGGGCCGCCGTGTTCGCTAACCCAACACACCAGACGTCTCGGTATGGAGCTGTAGAGGTTCCTGATGGAGTCCTGTGATAATCCATCCCATGCAGCTTGAACATCCTCACACAGTTCCTGCAGATGGTGCGGTAGGGGTGGAGGTGGAGGGACACCAGGTCTTCTGGACGTGTGACCACAAACCGTTCATCTTGGTGCTGACCACGGTGCCTCCACACACGGATTCGTTGGGCGTCTCCACCAAGACTAAAGCGGGACTCGTCACTGAAGATGACCCGCTGCCATTCTGAGTCACTCAATGACAGTCTGGCATGTCACTATTGGTCACTCCAGAGAACACGCCTCCACTGCTCTAGAGTCCAGGGGCGGAGCTTTATACCACTGCGTTCCACGCTCTGCACTGCGCTTGGTGATGTAAGGCTGGGATGCAGCTGCTCACCATGGAAACCCATTCCATGAAGCTCTATACACTGTTCCTGAGCTGATCTGAAGGTCATTTTACATGACCTAGCACTTCCTGGCTGAGCTGCTGTCGTTCCCGATCACTCCCACTGTGTTCTAATCCCGCTGACAGTGGACTGTGGAATATTTAGTAGGAGGGAATTTCCCGACTGGACTTGTAGCACAGGTGGATCCTATCACGGTGCCACGCTGGAGTTCACTGAGCTCCTGAGAGCGACCCGTTCTCTCACTAACGTCTGTAGGAGCAGTCTGCACCTGAAGTCTGTACATTATTTGAATGGGGGAGTGAATACTTTTGGCAGTGTAGTGTATAAATAATTACAACTAAAAATCTTGCGTCTTAAAAAAGACATTTTCAAACCGGCCTGATTAATCTGAATAATCATCAGAGCCCTAGCTTCTAGGTCTTTCCAGGTCTAGGCCCATCTGGTAGCACGCTTAACACGTACACCAAACAGACTAAGGAGTTCAGTAGCAGGAGGAGATTCAAGCCGACGGAGGCTGTCCCTTCAGATGAGCTAATGCTAATTCTGATACTAGAGCTAGTCAGAGCTGTTATATGTCACTGTCCAAAGAAAAAGTCTGGTTCCATTGACCGAGATTAAAGTGAACTTTGGATCGTGCCCTGATCTGTAAAGTTGACAACCTGGGGATACTTGTGGAGAGACGCTGGGCTGAGGAGGTCTCACCTTTTAGGCGAGATCTTCCAGCTAATGTAAAGGAGGCTAAAGATTACAAGTGCATTACACTGGCCTGGGGCTTAGCATCATGACCTTGGAGGGGATGCCAGGGGGATCCTTGGGATCTATTCCTCAAACTTACATGTTTAACACAGCCAAATTAAAACGTAACTCATCCAACTCAAAGAAATGAAATGCATCCATGCTGAAGGAGCTGCATTACGTGTTCATCCTTGTTCCCACTAGAAGGTTCCTAAAGCTGCCATATCTCCAAAATGGCAACTTTACAGGAGAGGCCAAAAACCTCATTAAATTTGAATGTAAGTCAATGGAACCAGACATTTTTTCAAGCATGTTTTGGATATTTCTGGTGATCCATTCATCATAAAATGTCCACCCGATGTAAACAGCAGCTCATGTTATCAAATGATGCCAAAAAATAAAAATCGACCAAATTGGCGACGATATATTCCCTGGCAAGACAAGACTAGTGCTTGGGCCCGCTCCCGAAGCCTTGCCTGTTAGCACTGAGCTTTTTCAGCAGCACATCAAGGCTGCTTTCACCTAATGCAGGATGCTCAGAGCCCTGCTGAAGTGACTTGGTGGCGAGAGTGGCCTGCCGTGGCACCGCATACACGCCGCTAATACTGATATCTTCCACCGTGTCAGGGCCTCGTGTGAGAGAGTCCTCCGTTCATACGCAGCCATTATGAAACAGCTCTCCTGCACCCCCACATGCTTTTCAATGCGACCCCGGCTCAGAGAGAACATGACTCATGGGCGTTTGGTGTGCGAGAGGAATAAAGAGAGAGAGTGCGAGAGAGGGAGCGCGAGAGTGCATGGAAGAAAGATTGAGATCTCAAATGAAACAAGTCAAGAGGATGAGCTAACCCAAGGTGAATGTATAATGTTTGCTAACCAGTTGCTGAGATATCCCTTTCGGAACGTAATGATGGAGATTAGTCATGCATTCGGGTCTATTTTGGGCGCGGATGCTCTGCGGCAGGTTTCATTTCCAGCGTAATTAAGCTCCGACATGATGAAGTGTTGTCTGATAGCGTGGCCGAGATGCGCCGTGGCTAATGAATGCCCTTGCTCTTTGTCTTGCAGGTGTCTGAACCTGACTTACAATGGAAAAACTGCTCGTCTGCCTGTTGGTTATCGGAATGGCAGTGAAGGCCCAGATCTGTCCCAAGCGCTGCGTCTGTCAAATACTGTCCCCGAACCTTGCAACGCTCTGTGCAAAAAAAGGGCTGCTGTTCGTCCCGCCCAACATCGACCGGCACACGGTGGAGCTCCGGCTTGCTGACAACTTTGTCACCAGCGTCAAAAGGAAAGACTTTGCCAACATGACCCGGCTGGTGGACCTGACCCTGTCGAGGAATACAATAAGCTACATCACGCCATATGCATTCGCAGACCTGGAGAACTTGCGGGCCTTGCACCTCAACCACAACCGGCTCACTCGGATAGGCAACGACACCTTCAGCGGCATGTCCAAGCTGCATCACCTGATCCTCAACAACAACCAACTTACCCTCATCCACCTGGGAGCCTTCAATGACCTTCTGGCGCTGGAGGAACTTGACCTTTCTTACAACAACCTGGAAACTATACCCTGGGAGGCCATCCAGAGGATGATTAGCTTGCACACCCTCAGCCTGGACCACAACATGATCGATTACATTCCTGAAGGTACATTCTCCCTCTTGCAAAAGCTCAACCGACTAGACGTGACCTCCAACAAGCTCCAGAAACTCCCGCCAGACCCACTGTTCCAGCGAGCCCAGGTGCTAGCAACGTCCGGAGTGCTAAACCCTTCGTCGTTCGCCCTCAGCTTCGGAGGAAACCCCTTGCACTGCAACTGCGAGCTCCTGTGGCTTCGCCGCTTGAGCCGGGAGGACGACTTGGAGACCTGCGCGACCCCCTCCCATCTCTCGGGACGCTATTTCTGGTCCATCCCCGAGGAGGAGTTCCTCTGTGAACCTCCGCTGATCACTCGCTACTCTCATGAGATGAGGGTCCTCGAGGGTCAGAGAGTGACACTGAAGTGCAAGGCGAGGGGTGATCCCGAACCTGCTATTCACTGGATATCCCCCGAAGGGAAGCTAGTGTCGAACACCTCGCGTACCGTGGTCTACAACAACGGAACCTTGGACATCCTGATTAGCACGGTGAAAGATTCTGGATCTTTCACTTGCATCTCCTCCAATCCGGCGGGGGAAGCCCACCAAACCGTGGATCTTGTGATCATCAAGCTTCCTCACATCAGCAACAGCACCAATAACATCCAGGAGCCAGATCCAGGCTCCTCGGATATATCCACCTCCACCCGGGCTGGAGCCAATGGAAGCAACCACACGGCAGACTCCAAGACTAGCTCGGACAAGCGGGTGGTCATCGCGGAGGCCACCTCTTCCACTGCACTCATCAAATTCAACTTCCAGAGGAATATACCTGGAATACGCATGTTTCAGATCCAGTACAACGGCACTTATGATGACTCCCTTGTTTACAGGTAAGCTAACGCTGTTAGGTACTGTTAACATACCAGGTCAGTCAGACCTCCATAGTGCTGAGGTGTCCTCTCACAGTCTAAGGATGGACAAAGTCACCTGTGGATGTTCTCAGATCTGAGTGGAGCTTGATGGTCACCACTCTCTTAAACACAAGAGATGCTGTTTATGTGACGGGACAGTTTTGTCGGCCTACCCGGGGCATTTTCAGGGATGAAGGTGGTGTGATGCAGGCTTCGTGGTAGGTTTTCTCTGGTTTGATGGGCATCAGAGGGGTTAACCAATCAGCAGTGATGTGTATATAAGTCTTGCTGTTTTAAGTCTTGCCACTGACTTTAGAAGACATGGCTAAGTAAGTTATGATAAAGGTTTTAAATCAGGCTTGACTTTAAAACGTCTTTGGAAAGTCAAAGTTCTTGTATAGAGCACAGAGAGAACCCTCGAGAGGAACCAAGACACAAAAATGGGGAACCCATCCTCCTCTGGTCCACACCAGGTAGCAGGACAAAGATCTAAAGATCCATGGCCTGCTCAGGTGCCATACTTCCAACTAGGGTACTTTTATGGGTACCAACCAAATTACACTCAGACTAAACTAAAAAGATGTACAATTGGGAACCACCTCCAGTATCTGTTTACATGGACAGTTCAAGTCGTGGACTGGAGGTTAGAGAACTAGCTTGGTAACCAGAGGGTTGCCGGGCATTACATAATTATGCTAATGAGCTGAACCACTGGTAGGCATGGCACGATCCGGGTATTGTGGTAACCCGATTATCATCTCCGGCTGAGCGAGTTGGACAGGATTGATCTGATCAGTGGTTCCAACTGAACCAGCCTTGTGACCGGAAGGGCACCGGGTCATTTCCCTGAACCGTCAGGACACGACTGAACTGCCCTTCAGCAAGGCACCTGGGATACTGTGCATAAGCCTGCCCACCGCTCCGGGCAAGTGGGCTTACTGCCCCCTAGTGTATGCATGTAAGTGTTTCACCACCTGGATGTCAACATGTCTTTAGTGCTTCACAGCTGTCGATGGTGAGTGTAGCCCCGGTCTTCCAGGTGGTTGTTAGAAGCCCCATTTTCTTTGTCGCTGGTAGTTTCTGAGCTCCCGTTTGGGAAACGTCTGGATTCGGTCTCTTACTTCTCTGGAATATCAATACCTTAAAGCCACTTTGACTGGAAATTAAATGAATAAATAAATAGAGCTTGTTGACTTTTGCACAGGGCTGTGTGGATGTGGAACTCTGGTCCGAAATGTGGCTTGGATGTTGGTTGTTCTGTTTTGTTTGTGTTCGTGTAGAGCAACGAACATCCCTGTAAGGCTGCTACCGATGCAACCTTCATTTAGAGGAAAGCCAATAAGGGCAATTAGCTTAACGAGTTAGCTCATTTCCATTGCCAAACAATTGAGGGGTAATTGGACCGGAATTAGCATGAATGTAAAATGAGCTTGTTCCTCTGCAGTGGTTTTCATACATGCATCTCTTTAACTCCGCTGACCCGAAAAGACTATCTGTGCATGAAATGGGCATCAGCGTTCGACCCCCGGAACCTGAAGCGCCATGCCAGTTTATTATTTATTTACATGTTTAGTGTGCTGATGAATGCTAACACGGTGGCATGTGACGGATAATTGGCGGTATAATCAGAAAAGCGCTGAATAGAACCGGCTGAGAACCGCCGAAGCGGCTGTGCAGATACAGACAGTGGCAGCCATCTTACAATAGGGACCAGCAGAAGAAGCTAATGGAGCCGCTTGGTTCTGGAGCGCGTCCTACTTCAGAAACCTCGATAGAATGAGACACCTACTCCGGCCAGCCGCAGCCTCCAGTGACAGATATTAGCAGTGACAGGAGCCAAATGTGAAGAGAGTGGACCCTTACTTGGCACGCCACCAAATACACCCATCACTTTTTGTGGCAATCTAATGAAGAGAGGAGGAGGCTCGGAGTGAGGGAATGGAAATCAATGGCGTATGTAAGTGAGTGGAGCTGAGAAGCCTCTTTAGCCCGTTGTGTCAAATGGCGGCTGCATCTGTCCTTGTGACTCTCGCTCCATTATCTCTGGGACTGTGAGGACAGGCTTCACCGGCTCCAGCCTTTCCTATGCAGAGTCGACCTGAGAGCCAGGCTGAACCAGTCACCCACTTCTGAGCTTTAGGCTGATTTAGCAGCTCATCTTTGAGATTTAGACTAGTTTAGTAATGTTATTTTTGGGCTCATGTATGTTTGTGTTCATGGCAGATTTACTGACTGTTATGTTTTTGGCTGTTTTGGGATAATTATTATTTTATAATTTGGTAAATTATAATATTTGGGCTTTGGCTGATTCAGCAAGTCATCCGTGAGTTTTTGAATTAAGGCTGATTTAGCAATTTGTCTTTGAGTTTTACATTGATTTATTGATGTAGCTTTGAGTTTCAGGCTGTATTAGTGACTGTGCTTTAGGCTGATTCAGCAATTCGTATTTGAGTTTAGAATTAATTTATCAGTTTTAGATTGGCTTAGTGATCTATCTTTGGGTTTTAGACCGATTTAAAAGTGTGTCTTTGGGTTTTAGGCTGATTTAGTGATCTATCTTTGGGTTTTAGGCTGATTTAGTGATCTATCTTTGGGTTTTAGGCTGATTTAGTGATCTATCTTTGGGTTTTAGACTGATTTAGAAGTATATCTTTGGGTTTTAGACTGATTTAAAAGTATATCTTTGGATTTTAGACTGATTTAAAAGTATATCTTTGGGTTTTGGACTGATTTAGTGATCTATCTTTGGGTTTTAGATTTATTTAGTGATCTATCTTTGGGGTTTAGATTGATTTAATGATCTATCTTCGGGTTTTAGACTAATTTAGCAGTATATCTTTGGGTTTTGGACTGATTTAAAAGTATATCTTTGGGTTTTAGACTGATTTAGTGATCTATCTTTGGGTTTTAGACTGATTTAGAAGTGTATCTTTGGGTTTTAGACTGATTTAGACGTATATCTTTGGGTTTTGGATTATTATACAAATCTATCTTTTTGTTTTTGGCTAATTCAGTAATTCATCTTTAAGGTTTAGTGATTCATACTTGAGTTTTTAGGTATTTTGATGTTTAAGGGTTGTATACCATGTTGGTGATTCAACTTTATATTCATATGTATATGTAGTTCATATATATATAGTTTAGGAATATGCATAATAAATTCAGATTAGTGAAGAAATCTGTATATGGGAATAATCCTAGCCATCTGGCCATGTTACCCCACACTGTGTACTGCACACTGAGGCAGCAGTCCAGTCAGGTATAATCTCAGCTTATTGTTCAGTGAGTAATGTAAAAAGCCATTTCTGTTCTCCATTAAATTTAACGTCCATGCACGATTCTTTAAGAGTACCTTCTGCGTTTTACTGCAAACCAAAATAGGAGGATTTCCATCCACTGATTACAGCAGTAATAATAAAATGGTCATAAACACGTCATTTAGAGCTTCAGAGTGCTGAGAGAGATGCTACTGGCTGCTGGTTATTGTACTAAAACCAGGTCATAACCACCTGAAGGTGCGAATCCTTTACATTAGTGCTTCAGAACACGGTTCTGCTGAAGTGTGAAGAGCGAGCTGTGTTTGATGTATGAAGTATACATCTGGGACATATTTTGAGGTTCCATTTTACTACAGTTTTGAGTCTTAATGCATAATTTTTGTGTTTTGGGCTAATTTATTAATTCATTTAGGGGTTTTATGCAGATTTTGTGACTGATCTTTGTGTTTTATGCAGATTTAGTGATTGATTTTTGGATTGTAGGCAGATTTAGTCATTGATTTTTGGATTGTAGGCAGATTTAGTGATTGATTTTTGGGTTTAATGCAGATTTAGTAATGGATTTTTAGATTGTAGGCAGATTTAGTGATTGATTTAGTGATTGATTTTAGGTAGTGATTGGGTTTTTGGTTTGTAGGCAGATTTATTAATTGATTTTTGGGATTTACGCAAATTAGTGATTGATTTTTGGATTGTAGGCAAATTTAGTCATTGATTTTTGGGTTTTATGCAAATTTTGGGATTGATTTTTTGGGTTTTAGGCAGATTTAGTGATTGATTTTTGGATTTTAAGCAGATTTAGTGATTGATTTTTGGGTTTTATGCAGATTTAGTAATTGATTTTTAGATTGTAGGCAGATTTAGTGATTGATTTTAGGTAGTGATTGGGTTGTAGGCAGATTTAGTAATACATTTTTGGGTTTCATGCAGATTTAGTAATTGATTTTTGGGTTTTAGGCAGATATAGTGATTGATTTTTGGGTTTTAGGCAGAAAGTGATTGATTTTTGGGTTTCATGCAGATTTAGTAATTGATTTTTGGGTTTTAGGCAGATATAGTGATTGATTTTTGGGTTTTAGGCAGATTTAGTGATTGATTTTTGGGTTTCATGCAGATTTAGTAATTTATTTTTGGGTTTTAGGCAGATTTAGTAATTTATTTTTGGGTTTTAGGCAGATACAGTGATTGATTTTTTGGGTTTTAGGCAGATTTAGTGATTGATTTTTTGGGTTTTAGGCAGATATAGTGATTGATTTTTTGGGTTTTAGGCAGATTTAGTGATTGATTTTTGGGTTTTATGCAGATATAGTGATTAATTTTTTGGGTTTTAGGCAGATTTAGTGATTGATATTTTGGGTTTTAGGCAGATTTAGTGATTGATTTTTGGGTTTTATGCAGATATAGTGATTAATTTTTTGGGTTTTAGGCAGATTTAGTAATTGATTTTTGGGTTTTAGGCAGATATAGTGATTGATTTTTTGGGTTTTAGGCAGATTTAGTGATTGATTTTTGGGTTTCATGCAGATTTAGTAATTGATTTTTGGGTTTTAGGCAGATATAGTGATTGATTTTTTGGGTTTTAGGCAGATAGTGATTGATTTTTGGGTTTCATGCAGATTTAGTAATTGATTTTTGGGTTTTAGGCAGATATAGTGATTGATTTTTTGGGTTTTAGGCAGATATAGTGATTGATTTTTGGGTTTCATGCAGATTTAGTAATTGATTTTTGGGTTTTAGGCAGATACAGTGATTGATTTTTTGGGTTTTAGGCAGATTTAGTGATTGATTTTTGGGTTTCATGCAGATTTAGTAATTGATTTTTGGGTTTTAGGCAGATATATTTGTATTTAAAGTCTGAACCCTCCTTATTACACCATCACAGTGTACATACTGCTATGGCTCTAAAACAGGATCATGTAATCATCATCATATGTGTGTATGTGTTTCTCCGTAATGACGGTGGTTCAGGAGTAAGAAGCGAAGCGTGTTTTGATCGTACTAATCAGGCTTTAAGGAGGGCTGTTTGTGTGAAACCGCGGAATGCGTCAGGATGTTTGGGGAATGGGAAGGTTAAATTGTTCAGTGTGAGATTCCTGATCAGCCCTGTCATGATGCTCTCGGTGCTTTGGTAACTAATCAGCTCTTTAATTCCCGAGTAAAAGCTTTTTAACAGCTTCCTTTAATGTACACAGCCAAACACTCGTGTGATCACCAACACTTTAAGATGGGAAGTAGGATGTTCCGATTTAGAAAATTCCCAGTGGTCCTAGTTGCTATGAAGACCGTATAAATCCTCACAGGCTAAATCAATATGAAATGCTGCAATACTGCTGATATTACTGGCATTTTCTTCTGCGGAACTTCAAACGGAACAGTCACCTGAAGGTGTGGGAGCTGATTTCTAAGCACTTTCTCTCTTCAGGCTGATTTAGAGATTCACCTTTACATTTTAGGCTAATTTAATGAGTTAACTTTATGTATAAGGCTGATTCAGAGATTCGTCTTTGAGTGTTGGGCTGATTTAATGATTTACCTTTGCATTTTGGGCTGATTTAGAGATTCACATTTACATTTTGGTCTGATATAGAAATGATTCTTTGGGGTTTGGGCTGATTTAGAAATGATTCTTTGGGTTTTGGGCTGATTTAGAAATGATTCTTTGGGTTTTGGGCTGATATAGAAATGATTATTTGGGTTTTGGGCTGATTTAGAAATTATTCTGTGGGGTTTGGTCTGATTTAGAAATATATCTTTGGGTTTTGGGCTGATATAGAAATGATTCTTTGGGTTTTGGGCTGATTTAGAAATGATTCTTTGGGTTTTGGGCTGATATAGAAATGATTCTTTGGGTTTTGGTCTGATTTAGAAATGATTCTTTGGGGTTTGGTCTGATTTAGAAATGATTCGTTGGGTTTTGGGCTGATATAGAAATGATTCTTTGGGTTTTGGGCTGATTTAGAAATGATTCTTTGGGGTTTGGTCTGATTTAGAAATATATCTTTGGGTTTTGGGCTGATATAGAAATGATTCTTTGGGTTTTGGGCTGATTTAGAGATTCACATTTACGTTTTGGGCTGATTTAGAGATCTGTCTTTGGGTTTTGGGCTGATTTAGAAATGTATCTTTGGGGTTTGGTCTGATTTAGAAATCATTCTTTGGGGTTTGGTCTGATTTAGAAATCATTCTTTGGGTTTTGGGCTGATATAGAAATGTATCTTTGGGGTTTGGTCTGATTTAGAAATCATTCTTTGGGTTTTGGGCTGATTTAGAAATTTATCTTTGGGGTTTGGTCTGATTTAGAAATCATTCTTTGGGGTTTGGTCTGATTTAGAAATCATTCTTTGGGTTTTGGGCTAATATAGAGATTCGTCTTTGGGTTTTGGGCTGATATAGAAATGTATCTTTGGGTTTTGGGCTGATTTAGAGGTTAATCATTGTTTTTGTTTTTTTTGTTGGTTTAGTGTTCTGCTGTGATGTCCTTGATTGATGTACTGATTCATCTTTGTGCTATTGGGAAGATGCTTACTTTTGAAGACTATAAAACAAATCTATAGAGTGTTAGCGTGAAAGTGAATGTAGCACTAGACTGCAATCCCAGTTGCACTGATGTACTGAGTGCATAAAGGGTTTAAGCAGAATTGAATCAGAACAGGATTATCCGGAGGAGGAATGCTGTTAATGATGTTGATTTATTTGTGTTAACTGAGGTCATTATATGGATGAGTCAGATTTCTCATTCATCATCTGTGCTTTCACATTTAATGAAAATGATTTGAATATTTATAATATAACACTAAAATATTCTACCTCGTCAGCAGGGAACTGCAGGCACACTGCTCTCGGTTTATGACCACTGAATGTTATACACCGTCGTATAGACACAGAATTCTACAGGAACTTGTAGGTTTAAATATGTATATATACACGAATATGATAACTGGGCCTTGGCTCGTTTTTACTGGTGAACCTGGTGACGTATGCTGCGTGTGTGTTCATAACATACTGGATGTAGCTTCTATTATTTCCTTTACAGTTCTAATCATCGAGACCACTCACGCAGAACAGGAGCGCAGTTTACCCTTCGGTCTGTATTATAATGTATGTAGATTAAAGCATATAGGGGTCATTACAATGCACATTTAATTATAGAATAAAGCACCTGTAGCTCATACCTATAAAGATTATAAGGCTGGTAAGACATGTTACAGCATGTCTAGGTTAATCTACCTATAACAGGGCATGTCTGGAATAACGCGCCTATAACATGTTATAGTATGTCTGGAACAACGCACCTATAACATGTTATAGCATGTCTGGAATAACGCACCTATAACATGTTATAGTATGTCTGGAATAACGCACCTATAACATGTTATAGCATGCCTGGAATAACACACCTATAACATGTTATAGTATGTCTGGAATAACGCACCTATAACATGTTATAGCATGTCTGGACTAACGCGCCTATAACATGGTATAGCATGTCTGGAATAACGCACCTATAACATGTTATAGCATGTCTGGAATAACGCACCTATAACATGTTATAGCATGTCTGGAATAACACACCTATAACATGGTATAGCATGTCTGGAATAACGCACCTATAACATGTTATAGCATGTCTGGAATAACACACCTATAACATGGTATAGCATGTCTGGAATAACGCACCTATAACATGTTATAGCATGTCTGGAATAACGCACCTATAACATGCTATGGCATGTCTGGAATAACGCACCTATAACATGTTATAGCATGTCTGGAATAACGCACCTATAACATGTTATAGCATGTCTGGAATAACGCACCTATAACATGTTATGGCATGTCTGGAATAACGCACCTATAACATGTTATAGCATGTCTGGAATAACGCACCTATAACATGCTATGGCATGTCTGGAATAACGCACCTATAACATGTTATAGCATATAGGGATAATCTATAAGATTGGGCTATAAGTCCCTGCAGGGTGTGAGTGACGGGATCCATAGATTGGGAAGAGGTGCTACAGTGCAGGGAATGTCTCGTTCCATGTGTGGAAAATGGCTCCAGAGCAGATGGTAATGATTGGCTAAAAGGAGGGACTGCATGTGGGCGTGGCCAAAGACCATAGTGTGAAGGAAGTAGCTGAATCTGCAGGTGTATGGAAGCGTATGGTCATACGGGTCTACCAGCAGTGGATACAATCCCAGTCTACAGGGAATTCTCCTCGGAACTGTGCCAGGGAAGGCCTCCACCACATCTGATCAATCTTTACACCTCACACCAATTCTGATGTAAGAGAGTCTGAACATTGATGTGGCTGCATCCAGAACCTTGGTCTGGATGAACGACTGTAAGCCAGGGAAGGTTTGATGTCTGAGGTTTGCTGTGAGGCTAATGTGGCATGTATTAGCACTGTGCTAACTGCATCCCATGTGGTGTTCACTAGTTTCTAGTAGACTTGGTCGTGTGGTTTCACTGTATCACTGTTCACACCGCATTCTGCTTAACATGTCTTGGCTGGTTGACTCTGTGTGTTGGGTGGAGGGGTGTTGAGTAAATTGTGAGAACCATCCGAGACTCCTGCATGCAGTTACTGTCAGACAGCAGTGCGCGAGTGGGTGTTTACATGTCAGAGCTATAGGCGTACGCCGCTGTGCGTTTTCACGAGCTCAGCAGCTCCTGTCCGTCTTCAGTAACCTCCATGCTGGAGAAGTCAGGGAAGGAAGTGCTGGGACAGCTGGGCTGCTGGTTCAGCGAATCCTGACGGAGCCTCTGAACATCATCAGCTCCAGTTTATTCACCCACGAGTGGAGGAGATCGGTTATATGGACCATAACGGGGGGTCAGCTACATAGATCCAACTTTAGGTACAGCTGTATGCCAAAGTTTAGGCACCCCTGGTTAAATTCCATGTTGTGGTCAATACACTGAATGGAAAACATCACTGTTCAGTCTATATAACATTATAATAACATTATAACACTATATAACATTGTAATAAGCCTATGTAACATAAAAATAACCACAAATAGAATACAGTATTAAGACATTAGTATAAAGTGGGACTGAGAACAGTTAGAGGAACATCTGTTTAAACCGTGTGAGGATTGCATTGAGCATTATGTGTTGCTCTTGGTCTCCCCCTACAGGTGTGGAGGGTAATTCACTTTTACTGCACTGTCTGTTACATATAGCTCGTGTTCAGGTGCACATGTACATCCGTTAACCAGCTTAAGGTACAGAATCTGACTCCTCTTTATGTAGGCAAGAGTCACTCAGGTATATATACGTTGCCATGGAAACCCATTCCATGAAGCTCTACACACTGTTCCTGAGCTGATCTGAAGGACACATGAAGTTTGGAGGTCTGTAGTGATGGACTCTGTAGAAAGTTGGTGACCTCTGTGACCTATGACCCTCAGCATCCGCTGACCCCGCTCTGTCATTGTACGTGGTCTAACGCTTCGTGGCTGAGCTGCTGTCGTTCCCAGTTGCCTGAATCATTAGAGGCAGACGCACAGGAGGTTTGGCAGACGCTCCGATCCAGAGCAGCTTACCTTCTGATCCTCTCTTACACAGGTAGTGTTCGGAGTCCTGCCTAAATACTCCTAACGGTACGGTGTAGGGTGGAGATCGAACCCCCGTCTATAGCATGGGAGGTGGAGGTGTTACCCACTATGCTAGACCCACCACAAAGACACAACCATGTGGATTCCCAGGTGGACTAACATTAGAGGACTTTACTACAGGAGCTTCAGACGTTCCGGCCTGATTTGTGGCGAGATGGACAAAGACTGCCCACAGCTCCTGGCATGGGAAGAATGTTGTATGCAGCCTGAAATGGGACTGGGGTGATTTTGGGATTCTGGAAAACTTAATGAGACATGGACAAGGATACAGTCTTCCATGAATAACATGATCAGGGATGAGCAGTCTGCTGTGGGTGTTTTCCCGTTAGCCGTGAGACTGTCTGAAGTCCTTAGAGCTTTAGCTCTCGCCAACCCTGTCCGGACTCCTGTCCGGTCTCTCCTTTACTCTTCCCAGCCTCTGCTGGGATGTCCATGCTGGGAATACTGAGTGTTAGGGAAAGTTATTGGCTAGGGCCGGATATTTTCACGTCAGATTACATGGGGACGCCAGTTACTTGGGTCTTTTATAAATGGTGGGCTCAGCCGGAAATGGTGGCACTTTAAACGCGGCAGGTCGGACTCTTCTAGAGAGAGGTTGTTCTCTCGTTGGGTCTCGCTCTCTCTCTCTCCTCTCTGTTGTGGACTCCCTTCATCAACATATAAAGCCTGAATGGTACCATCAATACGACTCGACCACGGGCTCACTAAGCTAAGCGCCCCACCCCCTTTAAGGTGAGTCACTCGGACTTGAGGTGAGTTGGCCTCTCAGTTGGTCCAATCAGATTTAGGCGCACACCTTTACTTAGCTTCACGCCTCACGTCAAATTGCACCACGCAGGAGCGGTGTGTAGTGTGTAGGTTGGAGGTTTGGTTCCGTGTGTCACCGATTCCTGAGCTAGCATCTTATAGAGCTAGCTGAGGAACCATTGTTGGTGGTGGTCTGGTGAGAAGTCTCGTACACACTCCTGTGCTAGGGCCTAGCTGTTCCTCAGCGTCTCAAAGACGGCACAGAACGCGGGTAGAACCTCACAGTTCTCAGCATAAAGTTGGCAAAGGCTCCCAAACATGCTGGTTAACTAACTAACCAAGTTGGCTGTGAAAGGCGTTGGGTCCTAATTGAATGAGGGGGTTTATGTGGCACACAGAAGCCGCGGGAAACAGCAGGACGTCCTTGCGTGACTGCGCCCGCTTGTCTGTCAGTGCGGTTTATCACGACGGTGAATAGCTAAACGGATTTTATGAAGATCACATTAGAAATGATCTACATTTCCATCGAGTTACAGCAGCAGGGCTTTCCGTTGGCACGCCGAAGGAGCTGGAGCTTCGGCCCAGTTTAACCTGATTTCAGCACACCTAACCGGGTGAAGGACTGGCGGCGGCCTGAGGATTCTGGCACTGCTTCATTGTCGTGCAGCTAATTGAATTCCTATTGTAATATCTGTGAGCCCAGTGTGGATCATTTCGAGGCGGGCTCCGAGTCTGCTGGGGGAGAATCCTGCACCGGAGAGCAGGCGGTTAATCATTCCTGACGGTGATAATTGAGAAGTCACTCTGATTCTCGCTCCTCGCCGCTGCGGACGAGGGGTAACGGCCGGACGCTAGAGATGCTTACTGTCATTATATCAATCGACCCTTCACCGGAACACTGGCTCTCTCTCGTTTTGGGTTTTGGCAGTCTTTAACCCTTTCAAAGCTACCACCCCTCCACCGTCTGTGTGTTTACGTCCACTTTACCTCCACTGGTCACCTCACCTCCCTGTCTCAACACACAGTATCCATCATATCAGCTCCACTGACCGTACAGGACACTCTGTAGGTGTACAGGTCCAGACTGTAGTCCATCTGTTTCTCTGTGTACTGTATTACCCTGTTCTTCAATGGTCAGGACCCCCACAGGACCCCCACAGGACAACCACAGAGCAGGTATGATGTGGGTGGGGGATCATTCTCAGCACTGCAGTGACACTGACGTGGTGATGGTGTGCTAGTGTGTGTGGTGGTGGTGTGAGTGGATCAGACACAGCAGTGCTGCTGGACTGAGAATCAACCACCAACCAGAACTGTCCCGTGAGGAAGCGCCCCGTGGGGCAGCGTCCCGTGGGGCAGCGTCCCGTGGGGCAGCGATGAATGACTAGAGGATGACCAACACTGCACTGTGCAGCAGCAGATGAGCTATGGTCTGATGAATGCACTGCTTGTTGCTAGGCTGTAGTTGCTATGGGAAAAAAAAAACAAGGGATGAATAAACCACATAAAGAGGAGTGTGAGTCAGTACGTGTGTGGATTAGAGATTGGGGATCTGTGCAGTTTGGTAGGTTAAAGGAGACAGTAGGGTTTGGATGGATGCCTATGGGAGGAACGAGGGATGGGAGGAACGAGGGATATGGGGAGACAAATAGACAAGTGCGGGTCAGGCCAAGATTGGTTTTTGGGGGTTGGGGGGTCTGCCCTGAGATGGAGTGTGCATCAGAAGCTGTATAGCTGACCGGACCACCTGGACCCGGAATGGTGTAGACATCTGGAATACTAAAGCAAAATTCCAGCATCATAATAATAATAATAATAATAATAATAATAATAATAATAATAATAAAGCTTCCTTGTGATGCACAGACATCACTCCTCATGCCTGCATGCTTCCTAAGAGGAGTGTTTATTATTGTGTAAACATGTAAACAAACATTCCCGCATTCTCGCGCGGCTTGGTCTGAAAGGCCACGGCGGCTTCCTCCCGAAGCGTGCGACCCTCTTTCCACCCAGGGAAGATGTGCTCGGAATCCATTTGGGCCTGAGCGGGACCCTCACAGCCGTTCCTTTCAGCCCCCTGAATGAGGCGAGTGTTTGTGCGGCTGAAGGCGAGACAGGTGGAGGGTGCGTGCGGCTGCTCGATAAGAGATGGCATTGTTCATGTCTGGAGCGAAGGGCTCTATAAGAGCGATAGCGGACCCCGGGCCGCTGCGGGTAGCGAGGGGGCTCCGGCGCAGAGATACGAGGCCCGGAACAGATTTACTGCTGTTCCAGTTCTGCGCGCGCCAGATTACCTGATTAAACATGGCCTTCGGCGGGGCGCACGCTGAGGCGGAGATAGGAGATGGTCCTGATAGCGCTCCCGGCGTCGCACGTTTATTGATGTGTGCCGCGGATGGAGTGATAGTTGGCTGCCCTCCGGCGTGCGTGATATCCGGGTTCGTTTACCTAGTGATGCATGTAGAGTTGGTGGAGGTTGGTGGAGGTGGAGCTGATGAAGCAGCTTGTGGTTTTATGGGAGCTGATAGTAGTTGCACCTCCTATGCTGGCCACTTTATTGGAAACACCATAGAGTTGGAAATAATCATTGGGACTACTGAACACCAGGCTGATCAATCCTGGTCCTGGAGAGTTCCGGTCCAACACTGGTTTAGGTACACCTGTATAGTTAGTGTAGGTACCTGGAGCAGGTGTGTTGGATTAGAGCTGAAGCTCAGCACTGCAGGGTGGAGGATCTCCGGGACCGGGACTGGGCACCCCAGACTAATATCTTCATTATGTCTGTGTTATTAAAACTGATCACTGAACATCTGATCTCATCACTATGGAAACTATTTTTATTCTTATTCACTGAGAAAATGGAAAATTTACCAACTAAGACTAGACGAGCCTCATCAGAGTAAAACTAAATCAATTTTCATTTCTGTTTTAATTTAAAAAATAGATTTAAACAGCAGCTGACTTCAATAAATAATAAAATATTCTGTAGTATAATAAACTATAATATATTGAATCTCTCTGGTTTTACTGCTAATCGCAGTTTCATGTTGTTTTTATTTTTAATATTATTATTTTAGTACTTTATAACCCTTAGAATTTTTTACTTTTTTTTTTTATCTTAATTTTACGATTTGTTTTTTTTTATTTTTGTATGATAAATTCAGTTTTTTTTATTTGAACTCTGATGTGATTCTTATTGCTAATATTGTGATTTTATTATTTGCACTATTATTTTTGTTATCTTACTTGCACTCCTAATTTTGGTCTCTGAGCAGCTCTCTGTGTTTATATCGCCAGTTTCTGAAACGTATAATCTTATTTTGGGGACACCGTCTACCCTCTTGATCCTTTAAGGCACTCTATGAAGAACTTTGAGCCACATGTAATGTATTACAATAAATCATTTTTAAAATATATATATTATTATTATTATTATTACAGCACTACCCAAACATGACCAAATGTTTCAGTAGTGAGTGTTTGGGTGGTGAACAGTTGTACACATTAAATTATTAAATTACTGAACTCCAGAAATCTGAGTTTCGGTAGTGATTTAAGTTTCGGTAGGGATTTGAGTCTTGGTAGTGATTTGAGTTTCGGTAGGGATTTGAGGTACTGTAGTGATTTCAGTTTTGGTAGTGATTTCAGTTTCGGTAGTGATTTAAGTTTCAGTAGTGATTTAAGTTTCAGTAGTGATTTAAGTTTCGCTAGTGATTTGAGTTTCGCTAGTGATTTAGGTTTCGCTAGTGATTTGAGTTTCGGTAGTGATTTGAGTTTCGGTAGTGATTTAAGTTTCAGTAGTGATTTGAGTTTCAGTAGTGATTTAAGTTTCGCTAGTGATTTGAGTTTCGGTAGTGATTTAAGTTTCAGTAGTGATTTAAGTTTCGGTAGGGATTTGAGGTACTGTAGTGATTTCAGTTTCGGTAGTGATTTGAGTTTCGGTAGTGATTTAAGTTTCAGTAGTGATTTGAGTTTCAGTAGTGATTTAAGTTTCGCTAGTGATTTGAGTTTCGGTAGGGATTTGAGGTACTGTAGTGATTTAAGTTTCGGTAGTGATTTCAGTTTTGGTAGTGATTTGAGTTTCAGTAGTGATTTAAGTTTCGCTAGTGATTTGAGTTTCGGTAGTGATTTAAGTTTCAGTAGTGATTTAAGTTTCGGTAGGGATTTGAGGTACTGTAGTGATTTCAGTTTCGGTAGTGATTTCAGTTTTGGTAGTGATTTAAGTTTCAGTAGTGATTTGAGTTTCAGTAGTGATTTAAGTTTCGCTAGTGATTTGAGTTTCGGTAGTGATTTAAGTTTCAGTAGTGATTTAAGTTTCGGTAGGGATTTGAGGTACTGTAGTGATTTCAGTTTCGGTAGTGATTTGAGTTTTGGTAGTGATTTAAGTTTCGGAAGTGATTTGAGTTTCGGAAGTGATCTGAGTTTCGGTAGTGATTTGAGTTTTGGTAGTGATTTGAGTTTCGGTAGTGACGGTTCTTGCTATCATTAGTTCATGTGTAAAGTGAGTTTTAGGGTTCCGGACGTCTGTAGGAGGTATGTCTGTAATGTGGAACTGAGAACACTTCCCAACACAAATTCCAGTTTACCTCATGATCGTCACTTCTTCCACAGTACCGTATTGCACTTAGGTACCTTCCATGGCCACTTTATCAGAAACCCCTCTCCTGAGACTGCAGCCCATGTGCTGATGCCCTCCGTGAACCTTGTCCTAAAGCTGCTGTCCTCTTTTCTCCACAGAATGATTCCCCCAACAAGCAAAAACTTCCTGGTGAACAACCTGGCGGCCGGGACCCAGTACGACCTATGCGTTCTGGCCATCTACGACGACGGCATCACGTCCCTGACCGCCACGCGAGTGGTGGGCTGCATCCAGTTCACCACCGAGTCCGAATACCTGCGGTGCCACTTCATGCAGTCCCAGTTTCTGGGTGGCACCATGATCATCATCATCGGCGGCATCATCGTGGCGTCCGTCCTGGTCTTCATCATCATCCTCATGATCCGATACAAGGTGTGCAACAGCGGCGACCGCGCCAAAGGTTCTGCCGTCACCAGCATGCACTCGCAAACCAACGGGGCTCAATCGCAAGGCTGCAGCGTGACCCCCTCGGCGTCCAAAGAGGGCGCCCTGGGGACGGACGGGGACGAGAAAAGTGGACAGAAAGCTTCTGCACCCCCTCCCGATTCTTTAACCCACTCCTCGGAAACCTCCATCCCAGACTGTTCCACGTCCACGTCCGTGGTGAGCCCGAGTTGGACCACTCCAGGCTCGTCTGGGTCTTTGAAGCCAAAACGCAAACCAGCGCCAAAGCCAGTAGAGGCCAAGGTGGACGCTCTGACCAATCCTGAGACTCAAAACACCAACCGTAACAACTCAACCGCGCTCCAGCAGCCGCTAATCCCCGCCCCGACACTTCCGTCCCGCTTTAAAGATACCCCCATCCTGAGGAGGGCGCACCCGAGACCCTCCGTAACCAAGTACATGACACTGCCGGTAGAAGGAGTGCACGCCAAGCGGAGGTACTCCCTAAACGAGGACCTGTCCAAGCACCATTGCTTCATTGGCGCTCAGAAGTTTGGGAATATGTGGTCCAAGCGGAGTCTATCCATGAACGGAATACTAGTCCAAATGGAAAACCCGGATACAGACGGTAGCAAAGCCATGTATTCCAGTTCAGAGTGGATCCTAGAGAGCACAGTGTGAATGTATAGCAGAGCTGGAGATGAAACGTGTGTCTGTCTGTTGAACTGCGAGTGTCAAAAGTTTGGGGACACTTGAAAAAAATGCTTCCTACAATTCCGGTGCAAATTAAATCACCACAGCAAGAAAAATCCCATATATTTTAATAAGTATGTTGCGATATATTCCGTGTACAGTCAGCGTTATATTGCATATATGTTGGGGGGTGGGGCGCGGCGAGGTGACTTGAACGAGCAAACAGGTTTATTTTGGAGAAAAACAATAATATGTGTAAAAATTTAGAAATCCTCCATATTGGCCACATGACCCCACTAATACTGCGGTTTTAATATTAATCAATGGACAAAATTGATTTGTAATGTTTCAGTTTACTCCAATTTGTCTCGGTTATAGCTTATTACTGCAAAATAGAATTATTAAGACAAATTGACATCTTAAATCTGGAATTCTATATTATTATTGTTTTGTATTTTCATTACAAGCACAGTGTCTTTGAAAAATGCGTCAATAATATCATCACACTCCAAAGAAATACATGGCAACCCAAAATGGCAACCTTAAAGGAGACCTCATTTCATTTTAATGTAAGCCAATGGAACCAGACTTCCCCACCCAGGTCATTTCTGCTGGTCCAGTCATCATGAAATTCCGTCTGAGTGTAAACAGCAGCTGCTGTGTTCAAGCGATAGAAGTAAACAACTATAATGGAGATGCGTATTTTTCATTGGAGGGTGATGATATCAGTTCTAGCTTCTATAGCCCTGACACACGGATCCACGATGACCCCAGTTACAGTGTGAACCCGCACGGTGTTCATTGGTCAATAGTATCTTATACAGTGTAGACTGCGACACTAAGAGATGCACCAGACGATATTCCAGTATGTTGTATAAGATAAAACACCAACATTAATGACTAATTATTATCATTAATGATTTACAGTCAACACTGCTCCCCTTTAGCCATACATCAAAATACAGCTCAAGTAATATTGACTTACATTCCCAAAATACTGGCACTCTTTGTGAGAATGCTGACTTGGCGTTTTCTGAAATTCATAATGACTTAAATATGCACAAAATTGACTTCATATCTTTAATAATTACTTGTATTCTGTAAATTCTGAAAATTCAAATGACTTAAAATATGCACATCTTGAGCGCACATATCCGAATATTCACATATGCCCATCTCCACAGAGTGGCGGAGTCCAGGACTCACAGCCGTGATTGAGCAGCGAGCTACACGGCCACAAATCGAGTCCAGGTTTCGTGTTTATGAACGAATTGAGACGCAGTGACGCGACATGGTAAACGACTGGCTCCAACAAATTCTTCAGACCAACACAGTGGTCCGAGCCCCCCCCAGCTACTGCTCGCTGAGCTTTCAGTTCCTACCAGCACTTGGTTCCCGTTCTCAGCAGGGTGGTGCTGAACATGGAGGAGAGTTAGGCAACTCGATAGCTAGCTAGGTTAGCCAGCATGCTAACCAGCCAATAAAGTTAGCCACAATGGCAAGCAGTTGGGCTTCCATACAAATACGTGCTTTCAGAACTAGCTAGCTTCCTGGACCTCGTACACGCCCCCCACGTGACCCTACTAGAGGGGGAGGGTGGAGGGATGTAAGCACCTTACTTGCTAGTGTGAGTCCAGGGTCAGTTGCTGAAGAGACACTTATTAAGTAACCACAGTAGTGAAGTGTGTGTAACGTCTAGAACCTTCAGAACGCTCAGACCTTTGTTCTATCATGTTAGAATCCTTTCACTCATTTACACTTTTCGTCTGCAGCATTTCTATCGCACCCTGTTTGTCCCACCTGTGACGTGTTCCTCAGAATAAACCTGCTTCGTCTTTAACGTGTTAGGCGGCTGCACAAATCAACCAAACACAGAGCAAATAGGTGTCCCCAAACTTTTGATGTGTGTGGTATTGAGTGAATGTATGAGTGGGTATGTGAATGTAAGTGTGGTTGTGTGTATAGTGCAAGTGTGTCTATGTGCATGTGTGTATGCATGCATTCATGTGCAGTATGAGTGTGTATATGACTGTGTGTGTGTGTGTGTGTGTGTACAGTATGAGTGTGTATATGACTGTGTGTGTGTACAGTATGAGTGTGTATATGACTGTGTGTGTGTGTGTGTGTGTACACTATGGGTGTGTATATGACTGTGTGTGTGTACAGTACGAGTGTGTATATGTGTGTGTGTGTGTGTGTGTGTGTGTGTATACACTATGAGTGTGTATATGACTGTGTGTGTGTGTGTGTGTGTGTGTGTGTGTATACACTATAAGTGTGTATATGACTGTGTGTGTGTGTGTGTGTGTGTGTACAGTATGAGTTTGTATGTAACTGATGGCGTGTGTGTGTACAGTATGAGTGTGTGTGTGTACAGTATGAGTGTGTATATGACTGCATGTGTGTGACTAATTGCGTGTGTGTGTGTGTACAGTATGAGTGTGTGTGTAACTGATGGCGCGTGTGTGTACAGTATGAGTGTGTGTGTGTGTATACAGTATGAGTGTGTGTACAGTATGAGCGTGTGTGTGTGTGTGTGTGTGTATGTGTGTACAGTATGAGTGTGTATATGACTGTGTGTGTGTATGTGTGTACAGTATGAGTGTGTGTGTACAGTATGAGTGTGTATATGACTGTGTGTGTGTGTACAGTATGAGTGTGTGTACAGTATGACTGTGTGTGTGTGTGTACAGTATGAGTGTGTGTACAGTATGACTGTGTGTGTACAGTATGAGTGTGTAAATGACTGTGTGTGTGTGTGTGTGTGTGTGTACAGTATGACTGTGTGTACAGTATGACTGTGTGTGTACAGTATGAGTGTGTATATGACTGTGTGTGTACAGTATGAGTGTGTATATGACTGTGTGTGTGTGTGTACAGTATGAGTGTGTGTGTAACTGATGGCCCATGTGTGTACAGTATGAGTGTGTGTGTGTGTACAGTATGAGTGTGTATATGACTGTGTGTGTACAGTGCGAGTGTGTGTGTACAGTATGAGTGTGTATATGACTGTGTGTGTACAGTATGAGTGTGTGTACAGTATGAGTGTGTGTGTGTACAGTATGAGTGTGTGTACAGTATGAGTGTGTGTGTGTACAGTATGAGTGTGTATATGACTGTGTGTGTGTAGAGTGTGACTGTGTATATGAGTGTGTGTGTACAGTATGAGTGTGTGTGTACAGTATGAGTGTGTGTGTGTGTGTACAGTATGAGTGTGTATATGACTGTGTGTGTACAGTATGAGTGTATATATGACTGTGTGTGTACAGTATGAGTGCGTGTGTGTACAGTATGAGTGTGTGTGTGTACAGTATGAGTGTGTATATGACTGTGTGTGTACAGTATGAGTGCATGTGTGTACAGTATGAGTGTGTGTGTACACAGTATGAGTGTGTATATGACTGTGTGTGTACAGTATGAGTGCATGTGTGTACAGTATGAGTGTGTGTGTGTACAGTATGAGTGTGTATATGACTGTGTGTACAGTATGAGTGTGTGTGTGTACAGTATGAGTGTGTGTACAGTATGAGTGTGTGTGTGTACAGTATGAGTGTGTATATGACTGTGTGTGTGTAGAGTATGAGTGTGTGTGTACAGTATGAGTGTGTGTGTACAGTATGTGTGTGTATATGACTGTGTGTGTACAGTATGAGTGTGTATATGACTGTGTGTGTACAGTATGAGTGCGTGTGTGTACAGTATGAGTGTGTGTGTGTACAGTATGAGTGTGTATATGACTGTGTGTACAGTATGAGTGTGTATATGACTGTGTGTGTACAGTGCGAGTGTGTGTGTACAGTATGCGTGTGTGTGTGTACAGTATGAGTGTGTATATGACTGTGTGTGTACAGTGCGAGTGTGTGTGTACAGTATGAGTGTGTATATGACTGTGTGTGTACAGTATGAGTGTGTGTGTGTACAGTATGAGTGTGTATGTTCACCTCCTTCCTCTCCATCCTCTCTGTTGGTTTTTACTATTGTTTGTTTGTTTAAATCGAAGTTCTCTGAAAGCGTGTCCTGGATAAGGATGATGACGCTTCGAGGGGAATTTCCTCCCAGCCCTCTGCTTGACAGCCACCTCCACCTCCATAGCAACCGCATCCACACGGAAACCTGCGATACTCCACTCTCGGAGCGTTTTTGGCACGAAAAACGCATCGGTGCCTTCCTATGTTCTCCCGCCAGGAGCACCAACTGGAAACGAGCTTTGGCCGATAGGGAATGTGAGTGAGACTGAGAGCAAACAGATATTTCACAAAAAAGCCTTTCTATCCAAGGGAATGCTGAGTTCCTGCATTACTACAGAGACACTCCAGAAACGACTATTAGAGACCTGAAAAAAAAAAAGATAAAAAGAAAAAAAACTTGAACCTGTTATTAAATTGATATTTTTTAAAGGAAAAAAAGGGTTTTCTTTTCGGTGACATTGATATTGCCTTTATTTGAAGGCACAAGAAAAAAAAAAGAAAAAAAAACTGTACAGAAAAACAACATCTACTGTGTTGTTATGTTGTGTAAAATAAAAAAAGAGAAATCTGTAAACAGGAATCTGTTATTTGGTGTCAAAAACAAGCAGCACAGAGATCCACACACCGTCCACTGCATCAGCTCCACAGAGCATATAGGAGCACGCTGTGGTTCTACAGTTCCAGACTCTAGTCCATCTGTTTCTCTATATCCAATGGTCAGGACCACCACAGGACCACCACAGAGCACTGCAGTGACTGAGAATCGTCCACCAAGCAAAACTATTCAGCACAACAGCGTCCTGTGAGCAGCGTCCTGTGAGCAGCGTCCTGTGTCCACTGATGAAGGACTAGAGGATGACCAACACTGCACTGTGCAGCAGCAGATGAGCTATCGTCTCTGACTGTCCATCTACAAGGTGGACCAGCAAGGTAGGAGTGTCTAATAGAGTGGACAGCACCACGCAGTGGATTTAAGATAATGGTGAATTTAAGGCAGCACTGTATTTGTGGATTTGAGTGTATTTAAGGTGGCAGTGAATTTAGGGTGGAGTGAAAGCCATCAATAGTGATGTCTAAAATGGCCACTCAGCACATCCCTGTCCTCTCTCTCACACCTACTCAGCTACATTTACTGTAAATGCCCACACACAGGCTGGATTCAAAATAACATACTACATACTAACACATACTAAATCTACCTAACAGTAGTATGTAGTATGTGACCAAACTAAAGATCTGTAGTGTACTGGAGATACCTGGATGGTGTTCTACTCCAGTCAGATGTTCTAGTGTACAGGTGGAGCTATCTTCATGGTGTACTGTATCCCATCATGCACCGCAGCCTCACCAGCTCTCAGCCTGCTTCACCCAGAGAAAATGGCGGTGGGTAACACTGGGGGGCTAAACTCAGCCCACTCCGAGTATAACTGTGGGTGTAGTGATTGTAGTGGGGGTGTGTGTTCATCAGAATGAGCCTCAGAAAGTTAAATATACAGGTCTGAAGATTAATAAAAGATGAACTCGCTTTAGAGGATCAGTTTTAGAGTGAACTAGCCAAGGGGAGCTAACCGCTAGGCTAACCATATCTCAGGGGAACTGAGCAGCGTTAGCAGCAGCTAGCTCTAAACAGTGGATACAGTAATAACAGCTCTGAGGTAAATGTGAGGTAACTGGTCATGTGACTGTATTAGTATACTACACTGTAGGGCAGAACTGGTTACTGTACTGTGTACCACACACAGGGGGCGTGTTTTCAGGAAATGTATGGACTACTATCAGGCTAACATGTAAGGTATATAGTCTATAGGGGATTTAAAGATGCATTCCATCAGTATATTCTATTCTAATCTCCATCTATATTCTATATTCTGTATCGGCAGCATACAGCAACTACAGTCAGTCCTGCGTGGAAGGCTTGACCTGAAACCATGAACAACAGAAGCCAGGCTCCCATTAGCATTAGCTGTTAGCTAGATTAGTTTCACTGTGAAGCTGCCATGATCATAGGAATGTTGGGATCAGGGGGGCCAATTACTTTTTCACCGGACTCCAGGTAACCCTGCGTGCAGTGGTGGGATATGAGCCGTAGGACTGTGTACGCGGTAATGAACGCCGGAAGTAACAGCAGTGGTTTCCTCACCTGATGATGAGCCAGCGTTCCAGGAGTCGTGTTCCAGAGCTCCAGCGTGGGATTCAACACTGAGCTCCTATACCTCGTCTTCCCCTCATCAGCTCATTATCAGGCTCAATCAGAGCAGCGCTGCAGGCCTGCTGGGATCCGAGTCGAAGCTCCCTGAAATAAAGGAGAGCAACACTCCCGAACAAAGCCGCGTCCGTCCCCTCGTCCCTCAGGAGCTTCACCGGTACAGCACCATCGGCGGACACGCACGCCTCCACCTTCCACTCTAATGCTCCTCACATCCGGTAAAGCACAGTGCAAATACATACACCTCCTTGTATCTCCACTCCCCGTCCACTCTATCAGCTCCACTGACTGTACAGGACACTCTGTAGGTGTACAGGTCCAGACTGTAGTCCGTCTGTTTCTCTGTGTACTGTATTACCCTGTTCTTCAATGGGCAGGACCCCCACAGGACCCCCACAGAGCAGGTACTTCTCAGTCCTGCAGTGACACGGACTGTGGAGCTTATATACAGATATATACATATATGTGTGTGCATATATGTGTGTGTGTGTGAGTGTGTGTGTGTGTGTTACATAAAGGTTTATATAAACCCACACCGCCACAGAGAGAACATGGAAACAGCAGCACCAGCTCAGGTATCATTAGCTGGAGCTAATCGTTCTCTGAACTGCAGAAGCCTTTCTCCTCATTATCTGATAGCGGGGAGCGGGGAGCAGTCTGGGGTTAAGCGAGAGTCTCTGAGTAACCGCAGCGCTGGCTCTGGAAGTGCGGCTGAGCACGGTACAGGAGCTGAACAGCTTTGCTGTCCTCGCTGTGGCCTGGTTAAGCCTCGGACTCTTAATGTTAAGAAGCTTTGGGTGGATGTCTCTCCTCCTGCTCCATATGGCTCCTGCTCCTGTCTCCACGCTCTGAGGGGGAGAAACTCGCTCCTCAGGGCCTCTGCGTCCCCCCCGCCGCCGTCAACACTCAGCTAAGGGCAAGGAGATTTTAACAAGCCAAATCCTAATTATTCCCCATGCACCTCCCCCTCCTCCACCCGCTCCCCCGCCTCTCCCTCCTCTTATATTTAGACTAGGAGCGCTTCCTAATGAGCGAGACGGAGGCGCAGACTCGCTGGGGGAACTGCCACTGTTCACCAGGGGGAAATAAACAGCAGCACTAATTCTGCAGCCATGCCCTTAACACATTCCCTCACTTAGCACTCCATCCTGAGCACACATTCCCTCACTTAGCACACACATTCCCACTCGTAGCATACACTGGCCCATGCTTAGCACACGCCATCCTCAACACACATTCCCATTCGTAGCATACACTGGCCCATGCTTAGCACACTCCATCCTCAACACACATTCCCATTCGTAGCATACACTGGCCCATGCTTAGCACACGCCATCCTGAACACACATTCCCTCACTTAGCACACACATTCCCACTCGTAGCATACACTGGCCCATGCTTAGCACACGCCATCCTGAACACACATTCCCTCACTTAGCACACACATTCCCACTCGTAGCATACATCGGTCCATGCTTAGCACAGGCCGTCCTGAACACTCATTCCCTCACTTAGCACACACATTCCCACTCATAGCATGCACTGTCCTATGCTTAGCACACGCCGTCCTGAACACACATTCCCACTTGTAGCATGCATTATCCCATGCTTAGCACACGCCATCCTGAACACACATTCCCACTCGTAGCATACACTGGCCCATGCTTAGCACACTCCATCCTGAACACACACTCCCTCACTTAGCACACACATTCCCACTCGTAGCATACATCGGTCCATGCTTAGCACAGGCCGTCCTGAACACTCATTCCCTCACTTAGCACACACATTCCCACTCATAGCATGCACTGTCCTATGCTTAGCACACGCCGTCCTGAACACACATTCCCACTTGTAGCATGCATTATCCCATGCTTAGCACACGCCATCCTCAACACACATTCCCATTCATAGCACACACTGGCCCATGCTTAGCACACGCCATCCTGAACACACATTCCCTCACTTAGCACACACATTCCCACTCGTAGCATACATCGGTCCATGCTTAGCACAGGCCGTCCTGAACACTCATTCCCTCACTTAGCACACACATTCCCACTCATAGCATGCACTGTCCTATGCTTAGCACACGCCATCATGAACACACATTCCCACTCATTGCAACCCATACTGAAAAATCTGCAGGAACTGTGTGAGGATGTTCAAGCTGCATGGGATGGATTATCACAGGACTCCATTAGGAACCTCTACAGCTCCATACCGAGACGTCTGGCGTGTTGGGTTAGTGAACACGGCGGCCTGACGCCATACTGAGAGACAGACTTCTGTATGTGTAGCTCAATAAATATTGATCATATCAGTCTAAATTTATCATCAGTTATTGATCCTGGTCACCTTTATCTTCCCTACAGACCCACACTCCCACACCTCCTTCTGGGAGCAGCTGTTCTCCTGATGATGAGCGTATGAGATGACTGTAGACTGAGCCTATAAATAGCTCACCTATACTTTAGGCAGGCTGACACATGGGCCAAGCTACCCCACCCGCATCTGTACTCCCCATGCTTCTAGCACTGCTGATACAGTATATACACTAACTAGATAATCCTGACTCTGACTGACTGATGACTAATGACTTTCAGAGACCACCCAGACCTCCGCTGGGACATTCATAAACCTGTCTGAGACATGCACACTGAAAGTGAGGCTAAGCTTTCACTGCTCTACGTACAAACACGAGTCCTCGTCACTGAAGATGACCCGCTGCCATTCTGAGTCACTCCATGACAGTCTGGTACGACACCACTGCAGTCTTTGGTGACGGTGACGTGGTGTTAAGGACAGTCGTGGTAACGGTCTGTGTGCATGTAGTCCTGCGTGGTGCAGCCGTCTGCCAATGGTCTTATGGAGGACATTACGGTTTCTGGATGTCTGTAAGGCTGGCTGTTGGGTCAGTCAGCTACAGAGATAAGACTCCTGAACCGATACAACATGAGTGAAGTGCCCTTAAGTAACCCAACTTCCCTCTGGGTGACAATCATAGTACTGCCCTCTAGTGTGTGTCCTTGACTGGGTGCCACTGGGAGCCTTTAACCCCCACGGAGCTCCTGGCTGTGCTGCACTGTGGAGGCTTGGCCTGCATCCTGTTGACGCATCCAATCACCCAGCTACTTAACTACAGATCAGACCTTTACTCCTCTACCTCACAAACACTGAACGCTCCTTTCCTGTGCTGGTCTTGTATCTGGTGTTGACCCGTAGAGGACGGGTTCCCTGTTGAGTCTCGGTTGCTAGCTAGCTTGCACGGGTCCTTTAAGTTCAGACTTAGGAGGCTACAAACCTATTCTCCATACTGAATCACCAACGAGGAATGACAAACAGCCAGGCCTATTAATAACTCAGCAACAAGAGCAGTTTAGAAAACAAGGCGGTGATTAAAACCTTCCGTATTCAGTCCACATTTAGCGCCCTGTCTGAGGAGTCACCGCTAATTTAAGGCTGTGCACGGCACGGATTCAGTTTTAAATCCAGCACTGGGGCTGCAAAGCAGCGCTGCTTTATATCATTTGAAACTCTGCCCTGACTGGATTCATTCCCAGAGAACTAGATTAACTCAAACTCAACTCAAAGTATGATCCATTCATCTAAAACGAGGGGAATACGGCTTCCGGCCCCGAGGGGACATGACAAACTACAGACACAGAGACGAAGACCTGGAGGAAATTGGCACCGCATGGTTGGGTTTGTGCTGTTCATGGGCTTCTCGGCTAATAGAAACATCTAAAACCACAACACCAGAGCTTCAGCGCTAACGTGCACAGAGAAGTTGGTGTCTCTGGTGTGTTAGGTCACGCAGTTAGCTAGTTTAACCTGATATGGGCAACCTTTCAGGCTACACGTACAGAATTAATGTCTCTCAGTACGGTGTCGGACCGCCGTGTTAGCTAACCTACCATGCCAAGGTCACAGGTATACAATAATCATCAGGAGAACAGCTCCACCCAGAAGGAGGTGTGGGAGTGTGGTGCTGTTGGGAAGGAAGATAAAGGTGACCAGAATCAACAACTGATGATAAATTTAGACTGATATGATCAATATTTATTGAGCTACACATACAGAAGTCTGTCTCTCAGTATGGCATCGGGCCGCCGTGTTCGCTAACCCAACACGCCAGACGTCTCGGTATGGAGCTGTAGAGGTTCCTGATGGAGTCCTGTGATAATCCATCCCATGCAGCTTGAATATCCTCACACAGTTCCTGCAGATGGTGCGGTAGGGGTGGAGGTGGAGGGACACCAGGCCTTCTTGACGTGTGACAACAAACCGTTCATCTTGGTGCTGACCACGGTGCCTCCACACACGGATTCGTTGGGCGTCTCCACCAAGACTACAGCGGGACTCGTCACTGAAGATGACCCGCTGCCATTCTGAGTCACTCCATGACAGTCTGGTACGACACCACTGCAGTCTTTGGTGACGGTGACGTGGTGTTAAGGACAGTGGTGGTAACGGTCTGTGTGCATGTAGTCCTGCGTGGTGCAGCCGTCTGCCGATGGTGCTGCAGTAACAGGAGGACTCATGGAGGCACCACTGCTCGCTGGAGGTCTGTAATGGTGGTGTTGGGTCAGTCAGGTACAGAGATAAGACCCGTCCTTGGTCACGTCACATGTGAGGTCATTCCTCACCATGTCAGACCCACACACCAAATTTCATTCCTGTGGGTTGACTCCTTCTGGGTGCAGATATTTGTGCAGCTATTCGTTGGGTGGTGAGTGAACACGGCCTAAGCTGAAACAGTCAAACGGGGTTAAAGTCACAGAAGCACTCCAGGACAATCTCAGTAACACTCGTCTGCACGTAAAGGTGCACAACAGCGCTACGGGACCCGACTCCTCCAATATCAGCCAAAGCCGCATCAACATTCCCGTAAAGCTTCCGGCGCCTCCCTCCTCTGTCACGGTAATAAAAAGCTTTCAGTTCCAGGCGGATTGTTGACACAGGCCGGGTGATTTTGTCGAGTTTGGTGTCAGGGACATTTTATACGCCGTCTCAGACACACACTAGCCTTGACTGCGGTGTCAGCTTGCAGCATTTCATTTTCTCCAAACTACCCGTCACCCAATCATCTCCTGCAGCCAGAGGAGGAGGGGGAGGAGGGCGAGCCTTTCAGAGTTATAACAGCAATGGATCAAAACACATCCTCAATATGTCTGTCCAGCCTTCCCCTCCATCTCCGCCGGCCCAGCGTGAGAGTACAACACTCCATCTGCACCTGAAGATACGAGGGGCATACCAAACGCACCCTGACGCACCTTCCTAACTCCATCCATAACCGCACCGGGAACACATCCAGCTTCAGGACTCGGTGGGAGACAGCGAGCAGCAGAACATACAGATGTGAGGCGGAATAGAGGGAACACCGCAGGGTCAAAGCTACTGCTGCACCGTTTAAGGTGGACGAGGCTATCAGCTAAGGGGAGCTTGATTTGACCCCCCTTATGATCAGGGTCATGGACAGACACCTGAAGATTAAAATAAGACACCTTCAGGGTTCCCCCTACAAGCTGCTGCACTGTCCGTCTCGTTGGGTGGCATTCGTTAAGCTGAACGAACCACTTTACTGGCTAATGCTGGTGTATAAGCCAGCTGTTATTGTTGGGAGGTGCACCTGTGCACCTGTCCACGTGATGATATTCTGAGCCAGGCTATTTGGGATGATCTGGTGAAACTGCAGAGATCCTGTATCCTGTATGAATCGGCCGGTAAAATTATGCGCCACCGGACCCCGTCTGGTCAAGCGTATCCGCCTCCAACAGGGGCTATAGTGTTCCACCATCTGAACTCCCTTATCTGGAGTTTCGCCCCTGTAGGACATACGGGTGGGAAACAACTTCAACGTCCCACGTCTCCCAGGAAATTCCAGAAGTCTCCAGCATTTTAATAGGGAATAGAGAATCCTGATAGGTCTCTCTTTGTGCTTGGTAGACACCTATGAGGTTTCTGTGGGCGGGGCTTCCTGTTACCAAGTAATACCAAGGCTAATACTCGATAGCGATACTTCAAACTATATGAGTCTCAGTATGGAGAAATTGCTTTTAAAGACTCTTGTGACAGAAAGTCAGATATTTAATTATTAATACTTAATACTGCATAAAATGAACATTCAGAAATTTGAATTCAAATTTTAGAATTCTAACTCCTTACTTTTACAGGTAACACAACTCAAGTCAGTGTTCAATCCAACTAGCATTTCCTGTAAAAAATAGTATTTCCTGTACTGCACCAGGACTTACAGCAGCATTTAGTTTGAGACATGGAATACGTCTCCGCCCTAAACATATAAGCAAATGATATCACTATGGAAACCACTAATGGATGGTGGTGCTGCGGCAAAGCGTGCAACAGCAAACACCTGGACAAACGGTGGAGCTGCGGCAGAGCTTGCGACAGCATACGCCTAGACGGACAGTGGAGCTGCGGCGGAGCTTGCAACAGCATACGCCTAGACGGACGGTGGTGCTGCAGTAGATCTTGCAACAGCATACGCCTAGACGGACGGTGGTGCTGCAGTAGATCTTGCAACAGCATACGCCTAGACGGACGGTGGTGCTGCAGTAGATCTTGCAACAGCATACACCTAGATGGACGGTGGTGCTGCAGTAGATCTTGCAACAGCATACACCTAGACGGACGGTGGTGCTGCAGTAGATCTTGCAACAGCATACGCCTAGACGGACGGTGGTGCTGCAGTAGATCTTGCAACAGCATACACCTAGATGGACGGTGGTGCTGCAGTAGATCTTGCAACAGCATACACCTAGACGGACGGTGGTGCTGCAGTAGATCTTGCAACAGCATACGCCTAGATGGACGGTGGAGCTGCAGTAGATCTTGCAACAGCATACGCCTAGACGGACGGTGGTGCTGCAGTAGATCTTGCAACAGCATACGCCTAGACGGACGGTGGAGCTGCAGTAGATCTTGCAACAGCATACGCCTAGACGGACGGTGGTGCTGCGGCAGAGCGTGCAACAGCATACGCCTAGACGGACGGTGGTGCTGCAGTAGATCTTGCAACAGCATACGCCTAGACGAATGGTGGTGCTGCGGCAGAGCGTGCAACAGCATACGCCTAGACGGACGGTGGTGCTGCAGTAGATCTTGCAACAGCATACGCCTAGACGGACGGTGGAGCTGCAGTAGATCTTGCAACAGCATACGCCTAGACGGACGGTGGTGCTGCGGCAGAGCGTGCAACAGCATACGCCTAGACGGACGGTGGTGCTGCAGTAGATCTTGCAACAGCATACGCCTAGACGAATGGTGGTGCTGCGGCAGAGCGTGCAACAGCATACGCCTAGACGGACGGTGGTGCTGCAGTAGATCTTGCAACAGCATACGCCTAGACGGACGGTGGTGCTGCAGTAGATCTTGCAACAGCATACGCCTAGACGGACGGTGGTGCTGCAGTAGATCTTGCAACAGCATACGCCTAGACGGACGGTGGAGCTGCAGTAGATCTTGCAACAGCATACGCCTAGACGAATGGTGGTGCTGCAGTAGATCTTGCAACAGCATACGCCTAGACGGATGGTGGTGCTGCAGTAGATCTTGCAACAGCATACGCCTAGACGGACGGTGGTGCTGCAGTAGATCTTGCAACAGCATACGCCTAGACGGACGGTGGAGCTGCAGTAGATCTTGCAACAGCATACGCCTAGACGGACGGTGGTGCTGCGGCAGAGCGTGCAACAGCATACGCCTAGACGGACGGTGGTGCTGCAGTAGATCTTGCAACAGCATACGCCTAGACGGACGGTGGTGCTGCGGCAGAGCGTGCAACAGCATACGCCTAGACGGACGGTGGTGCTGCAGTAGATCTTGCAACAGCATACGCCTAGACGGACGGTGGAGCTGCAGTAGATCTTGCAACAGCATACGCCTAGACGGACGGTGGTGCTGCGGCAGAGCGTGCAACAGCAAACACCTGGACGGACGGTGGTGCTGTGGCAGAGTGTTCATGGTGGGCTCAATGGCTGTAAAGACGTGTTGAGAGTTTAACAGGTTCCTCTTGTTTATCATGACTGGGTTAGTTATGGGCTGGTCCCTGGAGGTGGTCCCTGGTGGTGGTCCCGGATCCTCCATCCTTCTCTCTTCCCCCTCCTTTAAATTGCGGTTCTGGGCTCCTCATTGTGGTGGAGTGCATTGTTGTGAGAACACCAGCAGCTTCTTTGTTGGACGTGTCCGTCTCGTCTTCTCACTGAGGAGCTCCTTGAACAGCTACACCTCCTCTTATCTCTCCTCAGAAACGTCTCCTGAATAAAGAGGGCCTTAAAGAGAGCTTAATGGCCGTTTTGACTGGAAATTAAACACAGAGGACAAAAAGATTTGGCTGATTGACAGCGGCGTGTGCGAGGTTTAAATCAGCCCTGATTGCCAGCCATCTGGACTCGGCGTCCTCGCCGAGGAGAACCGTCTATAATATGCGGCCGCATGCTCGCCGGCTTTAAGCTTCACAAGCGCCCGGCCTCGTTCTCTACGGCTTATTAAAATGCACAGGAGCATAACAGACGCCGGCATTAACCAGGCCGCCAGCGCCGTTACATGTGTCAGGGGTTTCTTGCATTCCGCGCATTTCACGTGACACTGAGCGAGGATAAACCGGCGTGAGAGAATTACAGGACATGCTGTACGACGACGCAGCTAGCGCTAAACACAAACGTATACCGCAGGAGGAATTAGCCATTTGCATTTTGCTGCACAGGCTCCGGGCTTATCCTTTCACACCACACGCCAGCAGGGCTTACTGAGATTACGGGACGGAGGAATCGGGTTTAAAGGGGTCTCCGGTAATTAATTCACCGGGACCAGTTGTTTCAGTGGATGAATTCTTCCCTCATATTTAGCCTCATAACACATTCCATTAAGAGCTCAACTCCCAAATCCCGATCTCAGCCTTCAGAGGTCTGGAGTCATTACTGCCCCTTCACTACTTAGACCAAATTAGCCCAAATGGAAATCCGCGAGGATCCTGTTCTGATCTGTTTGAACCCAAAACATTAGAAGCTGCCATAGACCTGTATGGACACTGTGATGGGGAGAGATCATTATCTAGAACCCACATTCCGTGTAGCTCAAACACTGCTGTTCCTCCCTCAAATCCAAATCCTGCATTTCCAGAGGACGGAAGAACAGGCAGATTCCAAAACCCTGATCTGTTACGGAACAGACTCATTAATATTCACTCCCCCTAAACATTTACATACAACCACAACGGAGCTACAGAACCAACATGGTGGACTATGTGGAGAACTCCAGCGTTCCAGACTGGGAAGGGGATGTTAGGACTTTCATGCCCCTCCCAGGGAACCCAGCTGTCAACGGTACATGGTTGGTGTTCATCTTTAAACCAGGCTGAAGTTGCTTCCTGTCCACCAGCTTCCTAACCCAATGTTCCGTTCCACCTTAAATCCTGCAGGTTGTACAGGCAGCAGAATGTCCTGCAGCTCCATTTAAGGTGGAACGGAAAATTCCCAAAACAGGTTGGGAAACAGGAACTTCAGCTCCCACATCTTTAACAGGTGTATGGAAGAGGGACTCCAAACAAACTGCTGTTTAAAGACGGGAAAACTCATTTGGACGAAGCGGCAAATCCATGGAAGCATGGCGGTGGCAGCATCATGCTGCGGGATCTTTTTATCAACAGGGACCGGAAAACCGGGCAAGACAGAAGGAAAGATGGAAGGCGGTAAATACTGGGATATTCATGGGGGATACCGGTTTCAGTCTGAGGCTTGGATGGAGGTTCACCTTCCATGCTCTGCCCGAACCTCCTACTAAAGCCACACCGGAATGATTTAAAGGGAAAATGGAAATGTCGGATGTTGGAATGGTTTAAAAGTCCATAGTCAAGGTCCAGACCTTAATCCAACATACCGAACACCAACACAACACAAACTAGAAGGTGCTAATAGATCTAATGCTAATACAGACGCTAACCCCTGGAGACCAGTGATGGCCAGAGTGTCTCTACACAGTATCGATTTGGGGGAAAATAAATATAATAAATATACGAATAAAAATAATTCACACCTTCAGAGGGAATCTAACGGTATAAACCTGGAAAAATCAATTTTAATTCCAGGTTGTAGAGCAACAACACAGGAAGACCGAAACGGGGGATGGGTGAGCACTTTCGCTGCAACACAGTGATAATAAATAATAATAAAAAGTGACCGCAGTTATAAACTATATGTGTTTATAGGTATAGATTATTAGTAGTAGACACATGATATTGTAAACAAAGACATTTCATTCTACAACAGACAAACACCATGCTTATCTGATACCTCCATCATCCTCCATCATCAAAAACATAGCTGCACCCAGAAGGAATCAACCCACAGGAATGAAACTTGGTGTGAAGGTTTGACATGGTGAGGCATACTAATGATTCTAGTTTCATGTGACGTAAAGCAAGGGCGGGTCTTATCTCTGTACCTGACTGACCCAACAGCCTCCACTACAGACCTCCAGCGAGCAGCGGTGTCCTCCATGAGTCCTCCTGTTAGTGCAGCACCATCGGCAGACGGCTGCACCACGCAGGACTACATGCACACAGACCGTTACCACGACTGTCCTTAACACCACGTCACCGTCACCAAAGACTGCAGTGGTGTCGTACCAGACTGTCATGGAGTGACTCAGAATGGCAGCGGGTCATCTTCAGTGACGAGTCCCGCTTTAGTCTTGGTGGAGACGCCCAATGAACCCGTGTGTGGAGGCACCGTGGTCAGCACCGAGATGAACGGTTTGTCGTCACACGTCCAGAAGACCTGGTGTCCCTCCACCTCCACCCCTACCGCACCATCTGCAGGAACTGTGTGAGGATGTTGAAGCTGCATGGGATGGATTATCACAGGACTCCATTAGGAACCTCTACAGCTCCATACCGAGACGTCTGGCGTGTTGGGTTAGCAAACACGGCGGCCCGACGCCATACTGAGAGACAGACTTCTGTATGTGTAGCTCAATAAATATTGATCATATCAGTCTACATGTATCATCAGTTATTGATCCTGGTCACCTTTATCTTCCTTCCCAACACACCTGCACTCCCACGCCTCCTTCTGGGTGCAGCTGTTCTCCTGATGAGGGGTGTATGAACACATATTTATATAGATTTAGAGTTATTTAAATAACCGATATTGCCTCTCAGTTGTATTCCACCCACCATCAGCGAGAGAGGACGCTCCCCTGGCTCAGAGAAAGCAGATTCCAGGTCAGAGATTATTCACGGTTGAAATCCTCACTGTCATTCCAAACTGGGTTCTTCAGGAGTCCAAGCGTTTGACCGCTATGCTACATAACGATATGTTTCCATTGTGTTGATGATTTAATTAGCCCCAACACAGACATGCAAGCGGTGCAGTTTGTTAATTGTCTTGATGCTCAACACTGAAGAGCCTGCGAGACCCCGCTGGTGTGTTTAAAGGAATCTCATATTGTAGATTGTGGCGCGTTCTAGGAAGCTGATGAGGAGAGAGGAGCGTGGGCCGGCTTTTTCCTCCACATTAGCGCTCATTTGCTAAGGAGTGGGTGAGTAAAGCACATGTTCTTAACCACAGTGGTCCTGTTTGTGCCTGGCAGGAGTTCACAATGCAAGCACAAGCAGGGACTGAAAAACAGGAGTACAACACTGAGACTAGTGTTCTCTTCGGCACCACAGGGACACTGCTAGCAGGCTCAGCAGGTGAGCTAGCACATAAACTAGCATGGGCTGAATAGGAGCTCATAGATATTCTTAGAGATACGTCGTAGTAAACAGGTAAACAGGTAGCAACGGTGGCATTAGGGACAGTGCTAGCATACGTGCTAAAAGAGGTACCAGTTTAGAATGAGACTAGCTCTATATAGAGTTTCTAAATGGTCGGTCAACCGACAGGAACGAAACTTGGTGGCAAGGTCTGACATCCTGAGACACACCAATGATACAAGTTTTGCGCTCGGCTGACGTGATGTGAGCAAGGACGGGTCTCATCTCTGTACCTGACTGACCCAACAGCCACCACTACAGACCTCCAGCGAGCAGTGGTGTCCTCCATGAGCCATCCTGTTAGTGCAGCACCATCGGCAGACGGCTGCACCACGCAGGACTACATGCACACAGACCGTTACCACGACTGTCCTTAACACCACGTCACCGTCACCAAAGACTGCAGTGGTGTCGTACCAGACTGTCATGGAGTGACTCAGAATGGCAGCGGGTCATCTTCAGTGACGAGTCCCGCTTTAGTCTTGGTGGAGACGCCCAACGAATCCGTGTGTGGAGGCACCGTGGTCAGCACCGAGATGAACGGTTTGTAGTCACACGTCCAGAAGACCTGGTGTCCCTCCACCTCCACCCCTACCGCACCATCTGCAGGAACTGTGTGAGGATGTTCAAGCTGCATGGGATGGATTATCACAGGACTCCATTAGGAACCTCTACAGCTCCATACCGAGACGTCTGGCGTGTTGGGTTAGCAAACACGGCGGCCCGACGCCATACTGAGAGACAGACTTCTGTATGTGTAGCTCAATAAATATTGATCATATCAGTCTAAATTTATCATCAGTTATTGATCCTGGTCACCTTTATCTTCCCAACACACCTGCACTCCCACACCTCCGTCTGGGAGCAGCTGTTCTCCTGAAGAGTGTATGTAATGAATATGCGTATGTATTGAAGCTGACGGCTTTAATGCTGACTGATAGGGAAGACGAAGTGAGGTCTGTAAACATCAGTATCTGAGCTGTAGCTGTCTAAATGGATGTGGGTACACTGTTAGGCCAACAATACATCACTGCTGCCACACATTTCCATGTGTATGTTGTAGCAGCTTATTGGTGATTTTAAGGTGATTATTACCTAATTAATAAACCATGCGTAAACCCTTTATAAACGCCAGTGTTATTATAAAGTGGTACTAAAGATAGTGGTACTGTTAGACCCTACAGCGTCCTGTCAGACATCCACATGGCGGTGATGGCGCTCCTCTGTCTGCCGACGCTGAGATCTTTAATAGCTGTGAAATGATTCTGTCCTTGCTGAGATCTGGGGGGGAGGTGCGGACCCCCGACTCACCGCAGTGATGTGCGAGGGGGGAGAGGAATGTTACGGAGGAGAATTTGCTGTGGCTGATGTGGTAAACAAAGAAGAGGCAGAAAAGGTTCCGCATCACGCCTGCGAGACATCCGACGTGTTGATGCGGTGTTAATGCGACGTGGCGTGTTCAGGTTATAAGTGGATTGTACCTCGTGAGTCCGCAGGGGACGAGGAGAACTTTAACTGCTCCTCATAATTAACACCTCACCAGAGGAGGCTGATCCTGCGTACAGCTGTCAGTCAAACTTCCTCTGCCTGCGGTAGGACGAGGCTCTTGGCCAGAGGCACTAGCTAGGCGCTAACACTAGCGTTATTATTATTAGCATTATTACAGCAGATTAATGAAGGTTATTTATAACCATTGGATCTGTACATCGAGTACATTGAGTTCTGCAGTGACGGGAGTGTCTGGTGCTCATGACGGTGCCATCGCATAGTTAATGGGGAGGTTATCAGAGGGGAGATCAGCTGATAGACCACCAGCACCAGAGCAGCTTCAGTAGCACACGCAGTTTAACCGCAGCAGCAGTGATATCAGGAGCATATAGCTCATCCGTATGCAAAGATCATGTAGAGCTGCACCAATTCCAGAAGAGGAGTGAATAAGTGGGCAAGTGGGTGGGGGAAGTGGGTGGGCGAGTGGGTGGGGAAGTTAGTTGGTGGGTGGGGGAGGGGGTGAGTAAACATCAGGAGTATAGAAAATCACAGTAAAGAAACAAAAAAAAATGCAGTGTGATCCCATAGCTGCTTCTTGTTGCTAGGCAGTTGCTAAGTTGTTGCTAGGCAGTTGCCATAGTATCCATAATGGTTGCTAAAGTGTTGCTAGGCAGGGGCCATGGTTTCCATCATGGTTGCTCAGGTGATTGCCATTGCCGTCCAGGTGGATGCTAGTTATTTGCAATAGTATCCCAGGTGGTTGCTAAGGTGTTGCTAGTCATTTGCTATGGTGCCCAAGGTGGTTGCTAAGCTGTTGTAAAGTGGTTGCAGTGCTATCCCAGATGGCTGCTATGATGCCCCAGGTGGTTACTATGGTGTGAACCCTGTTTACTGAGGTTGTTGGAGGGTTGCCATGTGTGTGCTAGGTTTTGCTGAAAATGAAGTCTATGGGAGGAATGAGGGATGAATAAACGACACATAGAAGAGTGTGGGTCAGTATGTGTGTGGATTAGAGTTTGGGGATCTGTCGTGAGTGAGTCCACGGAGTGAGTTTGGTGGCTGTAAGTTTAAGGAGGCAGGTATGAATGGGGTGAAAGTGAATGGGGTTCTATGGGAGGATCGAGAGATTGGGGGGGGAAGACAAGCTGACGACAACAGTGCAACAGTGTCTGTGAACCGTACATGAAGAACAGTACATGGGCGTGTACCTACCCCTCCCCTTCGCCTCTCCCTCTGCTCTCCCTCCCCTTCTTCATGGATTTTTTTTCTGACAGCCGTATGTCAGACCAGGTTGGAGGTTGGAACAGTGTAAATATCTTGGAAATTCTATATTATTTAGCAGGAAAAGGTCTCTTGACCAAGAAGAAGCAGCACAGGAAGAGGAGGAAGCAGAAGAAGACAATGATGAAGCTAAAGAAGAAAAAGAAGAGGAGGAAGCAACAGAATACAATGAAGATAAGCAGAGGATGAAGAAGAAGAAGAGAAAGAGGAAGAAGAGGAAGAGGTAGAGGAAGAAGAAGAAGAACAACAACAACAACAACAACACAAAGAAGAAGCAGAAGATGAAGACAGATGAACAAGAAGACAAAGAGGAAGAAGCAGCAGCAGAGGAGGAAGCAGAGGAAGGAGCTAAAGAAGAAAAAGAGAAAGAGGAAGCAGAAGAAGAATAAGAGGAAGAAAAATAAGAAGATGAAAAAGAGGAAGAAGAGAAAGAGGAAGAAGAAGAAGATGAAGAGGAAGAAGAGGATGAAGAGGAAGAAGAAGAGGAAGATGAAGTAGGGGAAGAAGATGAAGAGGAAGAAGAAGATGAGGAAGAAGATGAAGAGGAGGAAGAGGAAGAAGCAGAGGAAGGAAAGAAGAAGAGGAAGAAGCAGAGGAAGGAGAAGAAGAAAGAGAGAAAAAGGAAGCAGAAGAAGAATAAGAGGAAGAAAATGAAGAAGAGGAAGAAGAAGAAGAGAATGAAGATGAAGAAGATGAAGAAGAAGAAGAAGAAGAAGAAGAAGAAGAGGAAGAAGAAGAGAATGAAGATGAAGAAGAAGAAGAAGAAGAAGAAGAAGAAGAAGAAGAGAATGAAGAGGAAGAAGAAGAAGAAGAGAATGAAGATGAAGAAGATGAAGAGGAAGAAGAAGAGAATGAAGATGAAGAAGATGAAGAAGAAGAAGAAGAGAATAAAGATGAAGAAGATGAAGAGGAAGAAGAAGAGAATGAAGATGAAGAAGATGAAGAAGAAGAAGAAGAGAATAAAGATGAAGAAGATGAAGAGGAAGAAGAAGAGAATGAAGATGAATAAGATGAAGAGGAAGAAGAAGAGAATGAAGATGAAGAATATGAAGAGGAAGAAGAAGAAGAAGAAGAGGAAGAAGAAGAGAATGAAGATGAAGAAGATGAAGAGGAAGAAGAAGAGAATGAAGAGGAAGAAGAAGAAGAAGAAGAGGAAGAAGAAGAGAATGAAGATGAAGAAGAAGAAGAAGAAGAGAATGAAGATGAAGAAGATGAAGAAGAAGAAGAAGAGAATGAAGATGAAGAAGATGAAGAGGAAGAAGATGAAGAGGAAGAAGAAGAGAATGAAGAGGAAGAAGAAGAAGAAGAAGAGAATGAAGATGAAGAAGATGAAGAAGAAGAAGAAGAGAATGAAGATGAAGAGGAAGAAGAAGAAGCCTCTGTTGGATAACAATGGTGTTGTAGAGTCACTAATTACTCCTGGTTATTAGTGTGTGTAGGGTGCCTGGTCTCCTGTAGGGCCTCTCTCCCACCATTCCTTTATTATTATCCCAGAAAGGAAAAGGGAATCTGCTGCACGTCAGTGTAAAGGAACAGCCTGGAGAAACGTTCCCTAAAGAGGCCGGCGATGCTGCTCCGCACTAATGAATTATTCCACGATCCAGCCTCGAGACTTCAAACGACTTCTCCTCACACATGAATTACTCACCAGCCTTTCTGCTGGTAAACGGAATCGTCCCTACCCACAATGCCGCAGCATACCGTCAGCTCTAGTGGTGAAGGCCATTCCCAGCATGTGGATTACCATC
>JAMWET010007805.1:0-40000 GCA_024036415.1 Prochilodus magdalenae | reverse complement strand
CGTCTTACTGGACCGGGTACCGGAGAATCGACACTCTCATTCCTGCTGCCGGCGACTACATCGATCCAGAGAGGGAATAATTTAGACATAACTCTCCTCAAAGACCTCAACCTGCTGCTGCTTTCATATAAACACCTATCATCAGCAGAACAGCCGCACCCAGAAGGAGGTGTGGGAGTGCAGGTGTGTTGGGAAGGAAGATAAAGGTGACCAGGATCAATAACTGATGATAAATTTAGACTGATATGATCAATATTTATTGAGCTACACATACAGAAGTCTGTCTCTCAGTATGGCGTCGGGCCGGCGTGTTCGCTAACCCAACACGCCAGACGTCTCGGTATGGAGCTGGTCAGCACCAAGATGAACACCACGTCACCGTCACCAAAGACTGCAGTGGTGTCGTACCAGACTGTCATGGAGTCACTCAGAATGGCAGCGGGTCATCTTCAGTGACGAGTCCCGCTTTAGTCTTGGTGGAGACGCCCAACGAATCCGTGTGTGGAGGCACCGCGGTCAGCACCGAGATGAACGGTCTGCCGTCACACGCCCAGAAGACCTGGTGTCCCTCCACCTCCACCCCTACCGCACCATCTGCAGGAACTGTGTGAGGATGTTCAAGCTGCATGGGATGGATTATCACAGGACTCCATTAGGAACCTCTACAGCTCCATACCGAGACGTCATTCTCTCGTCGTCTCCCCTTCAGGCTGATTCCCTCTCTCTCTCTCCCTCTGTGTACCTCTCCACACCCCGCCCCCCCAGGCCGATGCTCTCTCCACCCCTCTCCCTCTCTCCCTCAGAGTACAGAACACTTTCAGCCGTCACAGGTTTTCAAAAGGAACGGCAAAGCACCATTACAGAGCATAATGGGTTCTGTCCGGTTCTGCTTTTTTTGGGGATGAAATTGCCCAGAACGGACATTGTTCTGATATATTTGGGGAAGATGCAGAATAATGAGGTGGACATTCCAACAGCGAAGTTCTGTTTTCCTCATATGGTGTTCATTCACATGGAAAACCGTGTACACTGCGTCTCTGTCTTTCTGTCCTCTGTGCTCTAAAGCCTGGTTATCCTCGGATAACACTGCAGCCGGATTTCCCACTATGTGTGTTTAAGGTGGTAGTACCTTCAGGCTCCTGCAGATGGCGCCACATGAGGATGACGAGGCTATAAATCCCTGTGGGGTGTGAGTGACGGGATGCATAGATTGGGAAGAGGTGCTACAGTGCAGGGAATGTCTCGTTCCATGTGTGGAAGATGGCTCCAGAGCAGATGTTAATGATGGGCTAAACCAGAACCTGGTGAAAAAGAAGTGGAGCTCAGCTTCGTGGAGAGCTGAAAGGAGTATGAAGGGACAAGGAGGCTGCTCTGGTTCTGCTGGACAGGTGGAGAACCAATCGGATCAGTACCGTTTTGTCCTATGTGCTGGTGTTTGTGATGAGGGTATTCGTCCAGTTGTGAAAGGTTTTCTGGATGAAGATATAAAGAACTAGTTCACTAGTGAAGCGTCGTCCACCAGCCTAAGAGTTTGGTGGACAGAGCTTCCGAAGGAGCACTGAACGGACGGCCTTTGTTTTGCGTTTTTGAGTTCAAATATCAACACTGGTTCTACAGAATCAGAACCCTAAAATAAACTGTGTTATCATGTTGCTTATCCAGTTGTTAATATCCAGCACAAATACTGTTTAAACAGAAGCAGAAAATGAACCAATTTAGAACGGGATGTCATTAAAGCTCCTGTAGGTGTAATGTGTAGGCGTCCCAATACTTTTGTCAATTAAGCGCATCAAATGTTCTATTGAATTTGAAGCCTCAAATCAGGTTGTCTTCATGCTTTAACTAAATATTAAATGTATAAAATGTAAGAAAACAATAAGATTGAAATATTTTAAATGATGGAGTCTCTATTACTATGAGCATTATTATTATTATTATTATTATATAATTCTATTAGGAATATATTATTTGCATTAAATAAGCACTGAACATTCCCAGGCTGTAATCGCGGTCTTCACTAGCGAGGCCCTGAAGAGCCCTGATTTTGGATGTATCTAATTATTGGTTGCTGTAGTGACAAGAAAACTACTTGAGTGAACAGGTTTGGGAATGCTGCCAGGCTCCAGTGTCTCATTCGTGTTTGCTGTTGATTGTTACGTTGTCCCGGAGGTGTAGTATCTAAAATTGAATCACTCATTCCTGCCACCGAGATCAAACACTCTCGCCTCCCTCATTAAACGCTGCGGCGTCCGTGATGAATGCGCCAGCAGATGGACGCTGGAAAACTAATATTTGACCATTTTTGTCCTGTCATCCCGCAAAAAACCCAGCTCAGAGGTCCAATCCATTCCCCTGAAGGAGGAGATATTAGGAATCTGTCAGTTCATTCAACGGTCATCCATTTAGGCTGGTGCCGGAATGATGCATATCCCGCTGCCGGAGATTCAGTGATGGACATTCATTCAGGGCTCCAGTGAAAGTGCCTTCTATGAGCTTCCATGAGTTTACTGTAGTACTACTAGGATTTGGAGCCCCCTCTGGTGGAAGTATGAAACTACAAGCAGAATGGTGCTCAACAAGTGGCTGGTGGAATCTAGTGCTTAATGGGGCCTAACTCCAACCTGAAAAAAGGCCGAGGATTTTCCGTCTGAGCCTGATCCGAACCACGTAGCATCACAAGTGCAAACCCGACACAAGCTTGACAAAACTCAACCGAGTTTTGAGTTCGGAGCTGACCCCAGCTCGCAGAACTGAACCGGCTCATTCAACCACGAGCCAAATAAAGGATACCAGGATAGCGCTGATGACCCTGTAGTGACCACAACAGCCTTTATTAGAGAATGGACGGACAAAACAATAAACCACATACCCACATCACCTTAAACCTCCAAAATGATAATTACTTTAACGTAAGCCAATGACTTTTTTGCCCTAGTTAGTTTTCTGTCTTTTGGTCCATAAATCATTAAATGCTGTAGGGCTGCCCTCTAGAAGTCGATCCCGTCAGTCGGGTCGACTAAACAACAGTGACCTCTGATCTGAGAAAGTCTGCTTTAATGAGAATCTGCATTTTAAACCTAAATTTTTTTATTTACTGTCAGCTACGATTATTTTTATTTAAAAGATAAGTACATACTGAAAAAAGGTCATCCTACTGCCGAAAGATTTTCCTTCATAAATGTGAGCTGATCCGAAAAACACGAAATAGCATGCCAAAAACAGAAGTGCAACACGGACAAACCGGTCACAAGCTTGACAGCAGAGATACAATAATACCTATGAATTATTTTACAACCGAGTTTCCATGAGTTCGGAGCTGACCCCTCGCAGTACGGACAACTCCTGACGAATGGTGATTTGTGATGACGGCTCTTGTCAAGGTCAGCATTAGTGGTTGTTGTTTCTGTTCAGGGAATGAAACCCACCAGACCAAAGCGTCCTACGTCCCATACCCCAGCTAACTCGAGGATAGACGGTTCTGTTTTAAGTGATGAAGGCCCAGATAGTGTTGAGACGTGTTTCTTCACGACAGCCTTACTGAATAAGCAGAATGGACACCCTGTGAGATCAAAACTTCAAAACGGGAATATAAGATCCAACATATTTGATTTTTGGCAGAGAGGAAGCTTCAGAGAGAGCTAGAGAGAGTGAGAGAAATGTGTCCGAGAAGCAGAAAAGAGAGAGAGAGAGAGAGAGAGAGAGAGAGACAGAGGGGAGAGAAAGAGAGAGAGAAAGGGGAGAGAGAGAGAGAGAGAGAGAGAGAGAGAGAGAGAGAGAGAGAGAGAGAGAAATAGAGAGAGAGAGAGAGAGAGAGAGAGAAAGAGAAGAAACGAGCATAAGAGATGAAGAAAGAAAGAGGGAGAGAGAAAGAAAGATAGAGAGAAGGATAGAGAGATAGACAGAGAGAAAAGAAGAGTGAGGGGGAGGGAAAGAGAAGGAGAGATGAACAGAGAGAGAGAGAAAGAGAGATAAAGAAATCAACAGAGAGAAAGAGAGAGAGAAAAGAAAGAAAGAAAAAAAAGAGAGAAAAGGAGAGCGAGATAAACAGAGAGAGAGAGAGAGAAAGAGAGAGGGGAAGGAGCGAGAGAGAGAGAAAAAGAGAGACAGAGTAATCAACAGAGAGAGAGAAAGAAAGAAAGAAAGGAAGTCAGACAGTTTTCTAGGTGATGCATTAGAAACCAAAGTGGGAGCGATGGAAGCTTAGTCTGGTGGAAAATCCCAAACCCTGACAGGCGTTCCCAGTCCTGCGGAGCGTGCGATAGCACACCACAGAGAAGCTCCCGTTCACTTAATCACCATCTGCGTGCACATCCAGCCACCGAGCAGCAGCAGACTCCGCACACTACATCCTTCAGTCATGCTAAAGCACAACTCACACGGGACGGCAAGCCAATTCACCAGGTCTCAAAGCACATCACTTCACGTCCTTCCTCCCGCGCTCCCTCCTTCTCCCCCCGTCACCTACTTTCTGTGTTTTCACTCTATCCCCGACCATTTCTCATTAAACTGCATCCCTCATGCAAATGTGAGCCGATCCTTTATTGTGCTAAAGCTAATTACTCTGCTAATCGCTCTGTGGACATGGAAGTCATCACACAGGTACACAAGCTTCCCGTTCGCTGGGAAAATGAAAGGCGGCAGGTGCGCCGCACTGGGGAAAAATGAAGTGTTGACATAATGGTTATGCAGAGACTGTGAAGTGTGCCGACACTTATCTGTACCATCAGTATTAAAGTGCCATGATTTAAACAGCTCCGAAAACACTCTCTCATCATGAGAGATCACTCTCATAGGCTAGTGAAGGCCAGAACCTGCGATCCAGGTCCGCTAACGGGGGAACAGAGGAGGAACAGCCAAACCATACCTGGTGGCAATCTCCGGGGACCAAGCACCGTTTACCAGCGTTATCTGTTTTTATAGTCGAACTGAAAGAGACATACAACCTCAATTTAGAACAACTGACCAACACTAAGCCTATCATAAGGCTAGCGTTTCAGCCATCATGTGGTTCTTACCTGTTCGTTAATCTGTGACCTTTACCCCCAGGTTCTAACCTTGACTGTACTGGCCGAGGTTCTCATTTCTTGAATAGATCTGGATCCAAAAAACCTACTCAGTGATCATTCTAGCTCTTCTCCTGTAGATAACGTCAGGTACAATTCCTACACCAATTTAGAAAAACAAAGTTTGGTGCTAGTGGTTAGCTTGCTAGCCAACCTATCTTATGTTAGCATCCCCTGACAAAAGCTGGATAGAGCCAGTGGGTTTTATAAGATCCTTGTGTTTGGGTTGTCAGGTTTGTCAGTGGGACGAGCTGACAATGACAGGTAGTTAGCAAGCTGTAGCAGAAATAAGGCTAGTTAGCTAGCTAGCTAGGGCGCCACCATGGCGACAACCATGCACCACAATTGGTAGCTGACCAGAAAGTCATCTAAGCGGTATTGTAAAGAGAAACTGCACATGGTAACGCCACACGTATGTGTTTCCATATACCATTTTTGTGCATCAAACAATCCGGGCAAAACACTGATGGAATTTTAGAAAGCTTGAGAATCTGGCACGTTACAAATTTACTGCAGTCCATAAAAATGGAATTTCTTAAACGCAAAACACACTTAACAAGAGGACATCTGGACGGCAGAAATAAGGAAACCCAACTGAAAAGATTCACGATTCAAAAGATCAGTCAAATGTGCAGCCCTGTGAACGTGGGAACTGTCAATCTTGGAATACAGGGATGGGAATGTTGTGTTCCTCAGTAAGATGAACCTGGTTGTCCAGCAGCTCAGTGTAAACACAGTGTCAAATGTCACTGACCCAGTCTTACACTAATGTCTGTAGGAGCGGTCTGCATGCCTAGCTGCTTGGTTTATATACCTGTGGCCAGGAACACCTGGACTCACTGATCGGGTGGGTGCCAATACAGACTATAAGTAAAGGAATCCTATAAAGTACCGAAACAAGAACCTTTAAAGAATCATATTCCAAAGATTTCCCATCATCATGAACGGTGAACCACCATCATGGTTCTAAATATAACCCCAGCCCCGATAAAGAACCATTATTAGTTTATTTTGAGAGGTGCTTTTTCTGGCATGGCTGGTGGGCATGTGTGCGTACTGTTTGCAAATGTCACCATGTGGCTATACTGTTCACAAATGTCAGGTGGGCGGAGCCTATTTCTCCTCAAGGCCTTTATTTTCATTTGGTTTGGGCCAAAGGATCAGAATGATCAAGGCTCGGGTCCTTGTGAGGGAAGAGTTATGGCCTAGTATGCTGCATTTTATGCAAGAAAAGAATGAGAACATCAATAATGAATGAGGTTCTCGGACCATTAATAAACAAAGAGAAGCAAATTTAACTTCATAATGTTCTACCAACCCAGACCTGCTGGATCATGATCAGCATGGCGGGTCGACAAAGACCCGGTCTGATGTATTTCATCAATACATCAATAAGAGGTCTGACGTAGGATTATTGAACTGAGTCCAGGATTAGATGGATTAGACGACGTGATGTCATTAATGTCACAAGACATCAATACGTGTTTTCCAGGATACCGGTCTATCATTTGGGTACTGTATTCTCTCCCAGTTAAACCTTTTCTGGGAATAACGGTCAGTAAAGAGTCCAGGCCAGACCACAGCATGCTCAGTCTAATGTGGAATGGTTAAAGCTGTCAGTTTTCGCTGGAGAGCACCTAAAAATACGTTGCAGTCAACCTTCAGCAGAAACAGCTACTTCCTGTAACTGGAGATCAGTCATCCAGATCACTTTAGAGGGAGTCCGCTCCAATCGCCTCTGGGGAATTGCTTTAATTCAGCCACATTGGAGGTCTTTCAAGCATGAAGGACCCATTTAAGGTCCTGTCAGAGCAAGTCAATAGGGTTCAGGTCAGCCACATCGACTGGGCCACTCCAAAACCTTCAGAGGTGGTCTTCCCCTTGTGGTCCAGACCGTGGCTTTGCTGCATTTGAGCTACAGACCACAGAGCAACGAGTGGACATGCATGGTTCTATCAGTTATGGGAAGTTGTCCAGGCCCTAAAGCAGCAAAGCCGGCCCATGCCACGATACTACCACCGCCAGGTTTCACTCTGTTGAAGATTCTTATTATGGAATGCATGTCAGCTGCATGACAGATGTAACAGGACCTCCCATCAGTCCATCAGACCATAGAACACTGTTCCAGCTTCATAGCCACAAAGTTGTTTGTGGAAAGTATGATGAGGTAAGTCTTCATGTTCTTCTTGGTGAGCAGTGGTTTACCCCACCCACATCTTCCCCAATATTTGGCCACCAGTCTCTTTCCGGTGGTGTAGTCATGAACACTGACCTTATCTGAGGCAAGTGAGGCCAGCGGTTCTTTAGATGTTCATCTGAGTTCTTCAGTGGTGTCCTGAATGAATCAATGTGCTCATCACAGCACATTTAGGGATGACTTTAGGTGGCCACATCTTTGTGCACCACCCATTTTGTCCGTTAGGTGTCTGTTGGTTAAGAAGAAGCACAGTGGGCATGTACACCCGCCGCTAAACACGTCCCAACTATATCTACCCGCCGCTAAACACGTCCCAACTATATCTACCCGCCGCTAAACACGTCCCAACTATATCTACCCGCCGCTAAACACGTCCCAACTATATCTACCCGCCGCTAAACACGTCCCAACTATATCTACCCGCCGCTAAACACGTCCCAACTATATCTACCCGCCGATAAACACGTCCCAACTATATCTACCCGCCGCTAAACACGTCCAACTATATCTACCCGCCGCTAAACACGTCCAACTATATCTACCCGCCGCTAAACACGTCCCAACTATATCTACCCGCCGCTAAACACGTCCCAACTATATCTACCCACCGATAAACACGTCCCAACTATATCTACCCGCCGCTAAACACGTCCAACTATATCTACCCCGCCGCTAAACACGTCCCAACTATATCTACCCGCCGCTAAACACGTCCAAATATATCAACCCCCCGCAAAACACGTCCCCAACTATATCTACCCGCCGCCGCTAAACACGTCCTAACTATATCTAACCACCGGTACACACGTCCCAACTATATCTACCCGCCGCTAAACACGTCCCAACTATATCTACCCGCCGCTAAACACGTCCCAACTATATCTACCCGCCGCTAAACACGTCCCAACTATATCTACCCGCCGCTAAACACGTCCCAACTATATCTACCCGCCGCTAAACACGTCCCAACTATATCTACCCGCCGCTAAACACGTCCCAACTATATCTACCCGCCGGTATACACGTCCAAACTATTTCTACCCGCCGCTAAACCCGTCCCAACTATATCTACCCGCCGCTAAACCCGTCCCAACTATATCTACCCGCCGCTAAACACGTCCCAACTATATCTACCCGCCGCTAAACACGTCCCAACTATATCTACCCCCCGCTAAACACGTCCCAACTATATCTACCCGCCGCTAAACACGTCCCAACTATATCTACCCGCCGCTAAACACGTCCCAACTATATCTACCCCCCGCTAAACACGTCCCAACTATATCTACCGGCCGCTAAACACGTCCCAACTATATCTACCGGCCGCTAAACACGTCCCAACTATATCTACCCGCCGCTAAACACGTCCCAACTATATCTACCCGCCGCTAAACACGTCCCAACTATATCTACCCGCCGCTAAACACGTCCCAACTATATCTACCCGCCGCTAAACACGTCCCAACTATATCTACCCGCCGCTAAACACGTCCCAACTATATCTACCCGCCGCTAAACACGTCCCAACTATATCTACCCGCCGATAAACACGTCCCAACTATATCTACTCACCCGCCGCTAAAAACACGTCCAACTATATCTACCCGCCGCTAAACACGTCCAACTATATCTACCCGCCGCTAAACACGTCCCAACTATATCTACCCGCCGCTAAACACGTCCCAACTATATCTACCCACCGATAAACACGTCCCAACTATATCTACCCGCCGCTAAACACGTCCAACTATATCTACCCGCCGCTAAACACGTCCCAACTATATCTACCCGCCGCTAAACACGTCCAACTATATCTACCCGCCGCTAAACACGTCCCAACTATATCTACCCGCCGCTAAACACGTCCCAACTATATCTACCCACCGATAAACACGTCCCAACTATATCTACCCGCCGCCTAAACACACGTCCCAACTAGATCTACCCGCCGCTAAACACGTCCCAACTATATCTACCCGCCGCTAAACGCGTCCCAACTATATCTACCCGCCGCTAAACGCGTCCCAACTATATCTACCCGCCGCTAAACACGTCCCAACTATATCTACCCGCCGCTAAACACGTCCCAACTATATCTACCCGCCGCTAAACACGTCCCAACTATATCTACCCGCCGCTAAACACGTCCCAACTATATCTACCCGCCGCTAAACACGTCCCAACTATATCTACCCGCCGCTAAACACGTCCCAACTATATCTACCCGCCGCTAAACACGTCCCAACTATATCTACCCTCCGCTAAACACGTCCCAACTATATCTACCCGCCGCTAAACACGTCCCAACTATATCTACCCGCCGCTAAACACGTCCCAACTATATCTACCCGCCGATAAACACGTCCCAACTATATCTACCCGCCGCTAAACACGTCACAACTATATCTAGCCGCTATAAACATTTCAGAACTTTACCTTAACACCTATATAAATGTAAAAACATAACAGCCTTAATGCCAACGCCTTTCGCCTTCCTCCAGTCCTCACAGCCGAGCAGGGAGGGGCACTAATGAATTCAGCTGGAAGCTCATTTCTTATTCATGTGTGCTATAGCAGTGAATAGTAAGCAGGCCGGACCTCCGTCTCGTTTGCTTTTAATGATTTAATATTCTTCACTTTCTCTTCCTGGTTTTGTCAGACACATTATCTCTGCTGCGCTGACAGGTACCACTCGCTTCCTCACCCGTACAGGTGCGGCTGAACCCGCACGCCGTGACTGAAATAAACCTGCACTAATAATACGCCTCCAGATTACTCAGCATGAGTATTAATGACGTGACCTGACCTTAAAATATGGATGCAGTTCATGACACTACAGGACGTCCAACCCGGACCTAGACCATGACCTTCAACAGGCTCGGCCAGGAGGACAGGAAAGCGGTCAGCGGTCAAAACTATAAAGGTCACACAGATTAACTTTCATAGGGGAATCCTGGAAATACAAAACCCCGGATACTCACAACTTTATCACAAGGAGTGGGATTCCGGGACCAGGACCAGGATCAAGAATCCCATTCAGCCCAGATTTAGGCCTAACCAGCACCACAGGAAACAGGCAGAACTTCTTCAGGAGACTAAAGCCTACACACTTCGCAGTGTAGTGCCAAAAAATTCATAGTAGATACTGAATAATTCATAGTGGATGCTGAATAATTCATAGTAGATGCTGAATAATTCATAGTGGATGCTGAATAATTCATAGTAGAGGCAAAATAATTCATAGTGGATACTGAATAATTCATAGTGGATGCTGAATAATTCATAGTGGATGCTGAATAATTCATAGTAGAGGCTAAATAATTCATAGTAGATGCTGAATAATTCATAGTAGATACTGAATAATTCATAGTAGATGCTGAATAATTCATAGTGGATGCTGAATAATTCATAGTAGAGGCTAAATAATTCATAGTAGATACTGAATAATTCATAGTAGATACTGAATAATTCATAGTAGATGCTGAATAATTCATAGTAGATACTGAATAATTCATAGTAGATGCTGAATAATTCATAGTGGATGCTGAATAATTCATAGTAGAGGCTAAATAATTCATAGTGGATACTGAATAATTCATAGTGGATGCTGAATAATTCATAGTGGATGCTGAATAATTCATAGTAGAGGCTAAATAATTCATAGTGGATGCTGAATAATTCATAGTGGATGCTGAATAATTCATAGTAGAGGCTAAATAATTCATAGTGGATGCTGAATAATTCATAGTAGATGCTGAATAATTCATAGTAGATGCTGAATAATTCATAGTGGATGCTGAAAAATTCATAGTGGATGCTGAATAATTCATAGTAGATGCTGAATAATTCATAGTGGATGCTGAATAATTCATAGTGGATGCTGAATAATTCATAGTAGATACTGAATAATACATAGTAGATGCTGAATAATTCATAGCAGATGCTGAATAATTCATAGCAGATGCTGAATAATTCATAGTGGATGCTGAATGATTCATAGTAGATACTGAATAATTCATATTAGATACTGAATAATTCATAGTGGATGCTGAATAATTCATAGTAGATACTGAATAATTCATAGTGGATGCTGAATAATTCATAGTGGATGCTGAATAATTCATGGTAGATACTAAATATTTCATAGTGGACACTGAATAATTCATATTAATACTCTAATTTGTATTAGGATGTGTGCATGGATGTTTGAACAATGCTAGTGATTCTGGATATTACTACCATTTGGATTTATACAGCAGGCTTGATTAGGATTTCAGATGCATGAAAACGGCAACATGCGACCAATAAGTTTCTGTCTGAGATACATGTGGCTTTTAGGAATAATAAATATCAGTGTGGCTTTAAATGTGTTCTGGGTGAGGTTACTGGTGTGGAATGTTCCTTCACAGTGTTGATGTATGTATTCAGTTCCGATAAAAGATTACCGTACGCGTGATTAGCATTCCCTTCTGCGCTGGGCCGTGTTTTGTCTAAATGAGGAGTAGTAATAACTCCCCCTCGGGCGCCGACTTATCATCTAGTACTGCTCTAAGAGCAGCGAGAGGTTAATGGCTGGAGACAGAGGCAGGGGAGTGATGGAGCAGTGCTTACAGCTAAACACCTAATCGTTACCTTCCGTAATTTGCCGAAGGTGGACGGCGAGCGAGCGGCCCGGGGTTAAACTCTCAGCACGTTCGCGGGTCAGCGGCTTGTGTGTAACACGGAAAGGCCATTAAAAGCCTCGGTCATGTGACCTGAGCTCTGCTCTTTCATTACAGGCGCCACCCCCTCCCTCCCCCGGTTCGACTTGATTCAGGATTCAATTAAAAAGCCGAACATAATCTCCCGGCGTCGCTCTAACGACCCCCACCGTTCCCTTTATTGAGGGAGCTGGTGGTTTGGTATGAAGAGGGAAATATCGGCCCCCCCTTCTCCACCCACTCCCACCCCTCTGCTCACTTATTACACACTCATTTCCCCCTTTTTTGTCCACGGCTTAATTACTCAAATCCAGCAGCAAACATGAAGTGACCGGCTCCCGCTGCTGGGGGAAATAGCAGAGCTGCAGCAGCCGCTTTATTTACCCTTAAATCAGGGAAGTCTGAAATTACCATTCCCACTCCACATCCGCATGCTGTTCAGCCTGTACATCCTACCAACAGCTGCACCCGGAAGGAGTCCACCCACAGGACTGAAACTTGGTGTGTAGGTCTGACATGGTGAGACATGCTAATGATTCAAGTTTCATGCTCAGTCGCACACGTGGCGTGAGCAGGGACGGGTCTTATCTCTGTACCTGACTGACCCAACAGCCTCCATTCCAGACCTCCACCGAGCGGTGGTGTCCTCCGTGAGTCATCCTGTTAGTGCAGCACCATCGGCAGACGGCTGCACCACGCAGGACTACATGCACACAGACCGTTACCACGACTGTCCTTAACACCACGTCACCGTCACCAAAGACTGCAGTGGTGTCGTACCAGACTGTCATGGAGTGACTCAGAATGGCAGCGGGTCATCTTCAGTGACGAGTCCCGCTTTAGTCTTGGTGGAGACGCCCAACGAATCCGTGTGTGGAGGCACCGTGGTCAGCACCGAGATGGACGGTCTGTTGTCACACGTCCAGAAGACCTGGTGTCCCTCCACCTCCATCCCTACCACACCATCTGCAGGAACTGTGTGAGGATGTTCAAGCTGCATGGGATGGATTATCACAGGACACCATTAGGAACCTCTACAGCTCCATACCGAGACGTCTGGCGTGTTGGGTTAGCGAACACGGCGGCCCGACGCCATACTGAGAGACAGACTTCTGTATGTGTAGCTCAATAAATATTGATCATATCAGTCTAAACTTATCATCAGTTATTGATCCTGGTCGCCTTTATCCTCCTTCCCAACAGACCCGCACTCCCACACCTCCTTCTGGGAGCAGCTGTTCTGCTTATGATGAGTGGATGTTCTGTAGCAGCTCATCAGGCTGGAAAGGGGCTACAGAGCCGTCTTAGAGTTTGGGGTCCATCACCTATACTCCTTCATACGGTGTAGAGAAGAAGGGTACCCCAGGACTGGTCCACCAACTCCAGCAGCAGGGAGGGTATTAGTCCAAGTCATTTTGGAGAATTTCTACTGGACCGTTTATCATTACCAGGTAAAGGCCAGCTGTCCGAGTGTTACACATCTTTATGACTGTTATGATTTATTTGACAAGCTGCCAGTCTTATTCAAACTGCTGCCATGAAAGTCAGTTAGCAGTAAGTCTGGCATCCCGACTCGAGCTCTGCCTGTAGAGGAGCTGCTGATGTAGATTAGGAATGTTCTCCTGACCTGATGCTCTGCACTGACCGCCAGCGAGTCCAGACGGGAACGGATCCTCTCTGCTGTCACACATTTGGAGTCGGAGCACTCTCGGAGCCGAGTGAGGCTGCAGACAGTGGACACGCTGTTACAGGGACAGATGAAGAGCGTGTGCATAATACAGCAGCTCTATATAAAGAGACGGATCTACAGGACCTGTCAATCATCTCCTCAGACTGAACCCTGCACTGATAACCCCACCATCACGTACTGAGGAACTGAGGAGCTCGGCTCTCCTCTTTCCCTGCTACAGCTAACAGAGTAATATACTAATATACTACTAATACTACTACTATTATTATTATTATTATTAATAATAATAATAATAATAATAATAATACGAGTAATATACTAGTATAATACTAATATCTGCTAGTATATGAAAATCAAGAGGAAGAGGAAAGAAGACAAATGCAGAGAGAGGAAGAAAAGATGAAGAGTGAGGAAAAAGAAAAGAAGGAGAAAGGAAGGCGAGATGAAGAGAAGGAGAGAGGAAGAAGAAATAAAAGAGGAAGAAGAGATGAGAAAGAGAGAGGAAGGAGAGAGGAAAAGAGATGAAGAGGAAGAAGAAGAGATGATGAAAGAGGAAGAAGAGATGAGGAGAGAAGAAGAGGAGAGAGTAAGAGGAGTTGAGGAGAGAGGAAGAGGAAATGAGGAGAGAGGAAGAGGACAGAGGAAGAGGAGATGAGAAGAGAGGAAGAAGAGATGAGGAGAGAGGAAGAGGACTTGAGCGAGGAAGAGGAGATGAGGAGAGAGGAAGATGAGACAGGAAAAGGAGATGAGGAGAGAGGAAGAGGAGTTGAGGAGAGAGGAAGAGGAGATGAGGAGAGAGGAAGAGGAGATGAGAAAGGAGGAGAAGATGAGGAGAGAGGAAGAGGAGATGAGGAGAGAGGAAGAGGAGATGAGGAGAGAGGAAGAGGAGAGAGGCAGAGGAGTTGAGGAGAGAAGAAGAGGAGTTGAGGAGAGAGGAAGAGGAGATGAGGAGAGAGGAAAGAGGAAGAGGAGATGAGGAGAAAGGAAGAGGAGATGAGGAGAGAGGAAGAGGAGATGAGGAGAGAGGAAGAGGAGATGAGGAGAGAGGAAGAGGAGATGAGGAGAGAGGAAAGAGGAAGAGGAGATGAGGAGAAAGGAAGAGGAGATGAGGAGAGAGGAAGAGGAGATGAGGAGAGAGGAAGAGGAGATTAGGAGAAAGGAAGAGGAGATGAGGAGAGAGGAAGAGGAGATGAGGAGGAGGAGATTAGAAGAAAGAAAAAAGACTAGAAGTCAGAAATAACTGAACAGGGTGAAACCATGAAGAGAGAGCGTACTGGACTGCTGTAGTTGGTTGGAGATCCGAAGCTCAAATGGACATGAGCTGAGTTGTATACGGATCGTATGTCTGAGTTTATATAACCGGATTATATATCAAATAACAGCTGATATTAAAAACACTGAGCGTCAATCATCACTGTACAGCCATTACAGAGCTCTGATTACAGTACACAGTCTCACATCAACCAGACATCAGTCTATACCACAGTACCTACATTTAGAGCTTAGAGTTATACACTCCACCTAATGAGACACTGTAGAACAGACTCAGTCTATACCACAGTACCTACATTTAGAGCTTAGAGTTATACACTCCACCTAATGAGAAACTGTAGAACAGACTCAGTCTATACCACAGTACCTACATTTAGAGCTTAGAGTTATACACTCCACCTAATGAGAAACTGTAGAACAGACTCAGTCTATACCACAGTACCTACATTTAGAGCTTAGAGTTATACACTCCACCTAATGAGACACTGTAGAACACTCATAGGTCACGTATCCCGAGGTCACACAGGTACGTCCTGAGAGCGGAGGAAACAGGAAGCTCATGTCTGCTGTGATGTAAATGAGGATGATGTAACGGAGTGAGACCCAGGGAGACCCAGGCTCAATTTCGTTTGGAGGATAAAGCCTCCCCGTATAACTTATCTCCCCGTTTAAACTTTCCTTTACTCATCTGCGGAGCGTGACCAATGCGGCTGGGCTGGATGCGTCCCCGGGGGACGCGTCTATAAAACACAGCGCTGTGATATTCCCTCTCCTGCTCCTCACTTCCATTAAAATGCAAACACTTTAAATACTTAGCTGATTCGCCATTAGAGCAGAATTACACGGCTCAGATTAAAGGCCGGCCGTCCTTGATGGTGCCTTTGCAGCTCCTCCTCCGTCGCCTTCATCCACTGCCGTCCTAACAGCCCAATTAGGCACCACCTCTTTAAGACATGGTGTTCTACTTCTACATGACATACTGCACACGTATGTCATCACCTAGCATGCACAGACCGCTTAGCTAATCCTCAGAGCTCTTTAAACATGCAGCCGGTTTTTATTCCGACCTGTCCCAGATGTTTCGCACAGCAGCTTTTGCAGGAAATGCAAATTAAGTTATGATTGGCAGCTGCATTAAGCGAGCATGATGGAGAGATTTACCTCTGAATCACCTTTACAGTCAGTTACCATCTATTACGGCCAGGTTGTTTGCAGCTCAGAGATGCCGAGCAGTGACCACCCAGCGAGGGCTGCCAGGCAAAAATGGCCAGTTAATGAAAGGACAAGGTAGGTGTTTCCAATATAGTGGCCAGTTAGTGGACGCACAATGTCAGTGTTTCCAATAAACAACCTCAAGGCCTATTTGGAGTTCAGAGAATCCAATGACTGACCCATTTCGGTACATGCTCCGATGATAAAAGATGGAAGTGTGATGGAGTAGTGTCCAGAGAGACTGCATTACCGTCCATTTACAGTCCAGTATAGGCTTCCTAAGAAGTATCTTGTTCACCTACAGCTGGTGGTACAGCCCGGACAAGGGTAGTAGCAGCAGAGGCAGAAGCCATTATCCAACAATTGGTCAACACAACCCAAACATAACCACGTTACCATCATACACACGACATACATACACCAGCCGTCATGTAGTTTCACTTACACTGATCCTGAACACACTCTTCTCAACGAAGGACCTCGAACAAGCCAACAACCCCAACAGGTTACATGATGGCCACCTGAGAGCTCTTCTTCTATTGTTTCCTAAAACCTATAATACTCCATACTGACCCCCAGAGTATGGAGTGAGTACTACAGGCAGTTTACTGTGGAGATAAATATCGAATATGACTTAGTATTAATAATAACATGTAATTTGATTAATTCTAAGTTCAGAGTTGAGCTTTTCGAGTAGGAAGGGAACCTAACACATTGGAATTCAGTTATCCCCACTAAAAAATTCCGACATGTTTGGAGTAATATTATTATATTATGAAAATTTAAACTACATTATTACATTTTTAGGTGCTATATAAACTAAAACACATTTTTAATTTGCCTGAACATATATCTAGCTCTAAATGTAGGTACTGTGGTATAGACTGAGTCTGTTCTACAGTTTCTCATTAGGTGGAGTGTATAACTCTAAGCTCTAAATGTAGGTACTGTGGTATAGACTGAGTCTGTTCTACAGTTTCTCATTAGGTGGAGTGTATAACTCTAAGCTCTAAATGTAGGTACTGTGGTATAGACTGAGTCTGTTCTACAGTTTCTCATTAGGTGGAGTGTATAACTCTAAGCTCTAAATGTAGGTACTGTGGTATAGACTGAGTCTGTTCTACAGTTTCTCATTAGGTTGAGTGTATAACTCTAAGCTCTAAATGTAGGTATTGAGATATACACTCCAAAATCATGACTGTATCATACTACTACAGCCAAATCATGTCTATACCCAGCGTACAGTAGCTCTGGTGTTCTGCTGCTTTGATCTAGAGTGTGTAAAGACTCCATTGTCCAGTCTGGTCATATGATCTGGGAGTGAGTAGGGGCTTTACGCCGTGTGTGTCCTGCTCCTTGTGCTTTATCAGTCGTGATTGAATCTGTAAAGATCGCCGTGTAATGGAGGCTGCGTAAGAGGCTGAGGAACGCTGTCTCGTTTGGCCGTGTTTGGTCAGTCAGGGCTCCCATTACCAGCCCGGTCAAGTCCACTCTCACTTTACAGCCCAGCAGCTCAGCAGCAGCAGCGGACACTCGATACAGCAGCCAGGAAGAGCTGAAATAAATCAATGGCATCCATCATCAGCCCTCAGCCACTGACCTCAGCTTCTCACACAGCGCTCAGACCGCCTCCTTTCAGACGGACTGACCACTGCAGCGTCCAGGAAGTGGACTGAAGCATCTACACAGACGATTTTGCCCTGACGGAAAGCCTGTTTCATAACTGATCGGCTCCGGAGCTGGAGAGCTTTGTCAGTACAGCAGTGCTGCTGGAGTGTTAGACACTGTGTCCACTCACTGTCCACTCTATTAGACACTCCTACCTTGCTGCTCCACCTTGTAGATGGACAGTCAGAGACGATAGCTCATCTGCTGCTGCACAGTGCAGTGTTGGTCATCCTCTAGTCCTTCATCAGTGGACACAGGACGCTGCCCACAGGACGCTGCCCACAGGACGCTGACCCACAGGACGCTATTGTGCTGGATAGTTCTGGTTGGTGGACGATTCTCAGTCCAGCAGTGACACTGAGGTGTCCAGCAGCACTGCTGTGTCTGATCCACTCACACCAGCACCACACACACTAACACACCACCAGAGAGAATAGCTGATGCTTATGATAGCATACAGGCAGGCCCTTTGGTGGAAGTTCATCAGGAGGGTGAGAGGAGGACAGCCTTAACACTTGTATAGAGTGAGCAGCATGTCTAACACATTCGGTAGGCCTTACGGTCAACTTTCTGGTTTCTCATAAAATATATAATTTTTTTGTTTGAACTTGAGAATAAATAAAGTTAACCTGAAATGAACCACACCAGTGTCCTTCTAGTGAAAGTCTCTACCAGTTTGACGTGTCACACACCCACTTTCCCATTCCACGATCCAATCCAAGATGGCGGCGTATTTGGATGGTTGCCCTGCACACATATATATATACAGGGTGTGAATTAAGTACTGAACACGTCACCAGTTTTCTAAGTAAATATATTTCTGAAGATGGCATTAACATGAAATTCTCACCAGATGTCGGAAACAACCCGCCCGATCCACACATGCAAAGAAATCAAACCACAGATGTCCATTCATTAAGTTATGTGTAATAATGAGAAACGACACAGAGGAAAAGGATCGAGCACAATGCCACGGAGAGTCAGGACTCCTGCTGAAATCTATCAGTGATTAAAGACAGTCCTGCCACTTAGTGCAAATTAATATCAGCTGGTCCAACTGATGGCCTAGAAAAGGTGTCTCATTAACAAGGTGCTCCACAAGAAACATCTCCTGATGGGTGAAACCGGTGAGCCCTCTCAAGACCTTCGCAAAACATACTGATGGCACTGGTTACAGAGGAATCTCTAAACTCCTGAAGGCTCCAGTGAGCACTGTAGGGTCTAAAATCATTTCACCATAAACCACCACCATCACGGGCTCCCCGCAAGGTTTCAGACAGAGGAGTGGAAAGGATCGTCAGAGGAGAAGAGTCCCAGAGCCAAGGACCACCGCTGGAGCTCCACAGAAAGACCTGGAATCAGCAGGTACAGCAGGTTCCAACGAGAACAATCAGTAACGACTCGACCGCCATGACCGGTCCGCACGCTCACCACGCAGGACTCCACTGCTGAGGTAAAGCATGTTCAAGTTTGATCAACATATAGACACGCCTGTGAAGGAGTGGGAGAGAATATTCTGGCCAGATGGACCAACACTGAACTCTTTAGACACCATAACACACTCCCTGTTTTGAGACCATTAACAACCCCGTACCAGCAGTGAAGTGTGGTGGGAACATCACGGTGTGGGGCTGTTTCCCAGCATACAGCACTGGCAAGCTTCAGATAACTGAAGGAAGGATAAACAGACAAATGTGCCGAGACCTTCTTAATAAAAATCAGCCGCCGTCTACCAACATGATGAAGTGAGGGCGGACATTTCAGCGAGACAATGATCCCAAACACACAGCCAAGGAAACTCTCAGTCGGTTTCAGAGAACGAAAATAAAGCTGCTGGAATGGCCCAGCCAAAATCTATGGAAGGAACAGTGAACTAAAGCTCAGAGTTCATGGAAGGAGCCCAAAGAACCTTCCGGATGTGAAGAGCATTTGTTTGGAGGAATGGACCAAAATCACACCTGAGCAACGCATGCAACTAGTTTCTCTGTACAGGAGGCGTCCTGAAGCTGTCATCACCAACAAACACTTTTATACCAAGAATGAACTCAGTTTCAGTAAGCGTGCTCCATCCTTTTCCCAGCTCCATCCTTTCCCGGGTGGTTGGTGTAGCTCAGCAGATAACACCACTACCCGCCAAGTAGACACCACCACAAGTGGGAGACTGGGGTTCAAATCCTGGGCTGAATGACTGTGCTACACCAATAAGAGTCCGTGGGCAAGACTCCTAACACTACACTGGCCTACCTGTAATATGAATACCGCTCTGGTAAGTCGCTCTGGATAAGAGCGTCAGCTAAATGCCGTAAATGTAATTTCTCATTATTACACAAAACATATGGACGTCTATGGTTTGATTTCTTGGCATGTGTGGATTGGACAGGTTGTTCTCGACATCTGCTGAGAATGTCACGTTAATAGTTAAAGTCAAAGTGAACAGTGCCACAGCTGAACGAGACCGCGCTTCTCCAGACTCCGATGTGCAAATATAAACATAGTGCAAACGCACAAGACATACTAGTAACATAACAGTGCAGACGAGACATAAGTGTAAATATAGAAGGGGGCGGGGTTACAAACACAAAATTATACATTACACTTACAGAAATATTCAACTTTGTAAAAAAAATATTGCTGTTTCCATGTGATGATAATATTGCACACTGTAACATATATGTAAACATAACACTGTAGCTGTAAACTTAACACCGGTGTTAAAGTGATAAAGTGCTTGATTATAATAAACAGTGAGATTATTGCACGTAAATTAGCAGCATTAAAAAACTGAGATGTGAGTTATAAATAATACGTAATAAGTAATCTATAATATATATTATTAATACTGTGTAAAGTTCTGATATGCTTGGGTTGCGTAGTTTGTGGACCTATGAGTACTGAGTATTTGACATTGTGTGTGTTCATTATGTGTGTGTTCAGGAGTTCAACAGTCCTGATCGGTCTGCATGTCGAACAGTGTTGAGCAGTCTAATGGCTTGTGGGAAGAAGCTTTTGCTGAGTCTAGCAGTCCTGCATCGCATGCTGCGGTAGCGTTTGCCAGAGGGCAGCAGTCTGAACAGGATAACTTGTGGCATGTTCAAAAATGATTTTACCAGCTGGATATATGCTATATATATATATATATATATCCTTCACACTATGGTCTTTGGCCACGCCCACATGCAGTCCCTCCTTTTAGCCAATCATTAACATCTGCTCTGGAGCCATTTTCCACACATGGAACAAGACATTCCCTGGAATCTTAATATAATTATAATATATATATATATATATATATATATATATATATATATATATATATATATATATATATATACTGTACATGTATGTATGTGTATGTATGTATGTATGTATGTATGTATAGTGGGGTGCAAAAGTTTGGGCAGCGTTGTTAATTTTCCTGATTTACCTTTATAAAGTATTGATTGTTTGGATAAAAAAATTAAGGGAAATATATCATATAGGGGACAAACACAGTGATATTTGAGAAGTGAAATGAAGTTTATATGATTTACAGAAAGTGTGCAATAATTGTCTAAACAAAATTAGGCAGGTGCATAAATTTGGGCATCAAAAAAAAAAAAACCTTTAGTAGATCCTCCTTTCACAGAAACAACAGCCTCTAAACGCTTCCTATAGCTTCTAATGAGAGTCTGGATTGTGGCTGAAGGTATTTTAGACCATTCTTCTTTACAAAACATCTCTAGTTCATTCAGGTTTGATGGTTTCCGAGCATGGACAGCTCTCTTTAGGTGACACCACAGATTTTCAATAATATTCAGGTCTGGGGACTGAGATGGCCATTCCAGAACGCTGTACTTGTTCCTCTGCATGAATGCATTAGTAGATTTTGAGCAGTGTTTAGGGTCGTTGTCTTGTTGGAAGATCCAGCCCCGGCGCAGCTTCAGCTATGTCACTGATTCCTGGACATTGGTCTCCCGAATCTTCTGATATTGATTGGAATCCATGCGTCCCTCAACTTTAACAAGATTCCCAGTCCCTGCACTGGCCACACAGCCCCACAGCATGATAGAACCACCACCCAATTTTACTGTAGGTAGCAGGTGTTTTTTTTGGAGTGCTGTGTTCTTTTTCCTCCATGCATAACGGCCCTTGTTATGCCCAAATAACACAGCACCTTATTCCAAAATGAAGCTGGCTTGTCCAAATGTGCTTTAGCATACCTCAAGCAGCTCTGTTTGTGATGTGGGCGGAGAAAAGGCTTCCTCTGCATCACTCTCCCATACAGCATCTCCTTGTGTAAAGTGCGCCGAATAGCTGAACGATGCACAGTGACTCCATCAGCAGCAGGATCATGTTGTAGGTCTTTGGTGCTGGTCTGGGGGTTGACTCTGACTGTTCTCCACATCCTTCGCTTCTGTTTATTCAAGATGTTTCTTGGTCTGCCACTTCGAGCCTTGACTTGAACTGTGCCTGTGGTCTTCCATTTTCTCACAGTGTTTCTCACAGTGGAGATTGAAAGCTGAAATCTCTGAGATAGCTTTCTGTATCCTCCCCCTAAACCATGACGGGGAACAGTCTTTGTTTTCAGGTCGTTTGAAAGTTGCTTTGAGACTCCCATGCTGCGACTCTTCAGAGAAGATGCAAAGAGGAGAAAAACTTACAACTGCCTCCCTTAAATACCCTTTCTCATAATTGGAGTCACCTGTGTATGGAGGTCAAGGGTCACTGAACTTACCAAACCAAATTTGAGTTCCAGTAATTAGTTCTAAAGGTTTTGAAATCAATAAAATGGCAACAGTGCCCAAATTTATGAACCAATTATTGCACACTTTCTGTAAATCATATAAACTTCATTTCACTTCTCAAATATCCCTGTGTTTGTCCCCTATATGATATATTTAACACAATTTTTTAATCCAAACAATCAATGTTTTATAAAGGTAAATCAGGAACATTAACAACGCTGACCAAACTTTCACACCCCACTGTATGTATGTATGTGTGTGTGTGTGTGTGTGTGTGTGTGTGTGTGTGTGTGTGTGTGTATGTGTGTATCTATGTATGTATGTGTGTGTGTGTGTGTGTATGTGTGTGTGTATGAGTGTGTGTGTCTGTGTGTGTGTGTGTATGTATGTGTGTGTGTATGTATGTGTGTGTGTGTGTATATGTGTATGTATGTGTGTGTGTGTGTGTGTGTGTGTATGTATGTGTGTGTGTATATGTGTGTGTGTGTGTGTGTGTGTGTGTATGTGTGTATGTGTGTGTGTGTGTGTGTGTGTGTGTGTATGTGTGTGTGTGTATGAGTGTGTGTGTCTGTGTGTGTGTATGTATGTGTGTGTGTATGTATGTGTGTGTGTGTGTATATGTGTATGTATGTGTGTGTGTGTGTGTGTGTATATGTGTGTGTGTGTGTGTGTGTGTATGTGTGTATATGTATGTATGTATGTATATATATATATATATATGTGTGTGTGCGTGTATATGTGTATGTATGTGTGTGTGTGTGTGTGTGTGTGTATGTGTGTGTGTGTGTGTGTGTATATGTGTGTGTGTGTGTGTGTGTGTGTGTGTGTGTGTGTGTGTATGTATGTGTGTGTGTGTGTGTGTGTGTGTGTGTGTGTGGTGTGTATGTATATGTATATGTGTATATGTATGTATGTATGTATTTATATAAACTACCTCCCTCTGGGTGTTAATTAATATGTAAAGAGAGATGCAGTGAAATTCCCACAGCAAACTACTTATGAGAAACAGTCCTAGGAGGGAATGTTCTCTAACAGCCAACATGCTGCATGTGTGTTATCTGCTGCCAAGAAACATGTTTGCATATTATTAAACATGCTAATTAGCTGAATTTCAGAGCTTCAGAATCTGATAACGACGGAGAACCAGAGTGTGAGTTATCTTCTTATCTTCTCACCAGAGTAGCGTCGTGGTATGTTCCACGGTCACACAGATGGCCGGTCACATGATCTCTGAAGAAAAGAGAGGAAGAAGTCAGTTCTTATCTCCAGAGAACACGTCCTAACGTTCGGAATAAAATATCTCCGGTTTAATGCGGCTGCACTGGAGCGCAGAGATATGGAAGCTGAGTTGTCCCGTAATCCTCTACCTTTAGAGTCAAGAGCCTTTGAGAGGAGATTCCTCTCTCCGGAAAGGCTTTTTTCCTCCGGAGTGAGAGATGCATGCAGTCCCATTTAAAGTCACTGTTAAAGCGATAGTTCAGAGTGATGAGCTAAAAACTTCATCTACCCAGAATTCCCCCCTCGGTCAGCTTTAGCACTGGAGCTGTGAGGCTAATGTGGCTAACAAACACACTGCTACTGAGGTCAGTCACTCTCTGAGTAGAGGGCGTTTGAGCCATTTGTGTTTTTACACACAGAGGAATTTGTCCATTATTATCCACTAGGGGGCAGTGAGCACACTTGCCCAGAGCGGTGGGCAGCCCTAACCGTGGCACATAGGCAGTTGGGGGTTAGGTGCCTTGCTCAGGAGGACATCAGTCACTACTGTCAGTTCAGGGAAGCGAACCGACGACCCTCTGGTTACAAGGGCGGTTCCTTAACCTCCGGCCCACCACACCCTGTCCCTGTGGCATTCACTACAATGCCCATCATGCATTTCACCGATACATCTCACTTCTCACAACTATTGGCCTGTGGTGTCAACCAATCCTGACTGCTAGCCATTGTGCTCTAGGCTCATGAATACAACCCAGCTAACATTAGCGTTAGTCTTACGTCCAGTGCTGAACAAAATCATAAAGAACAATGTCATGTGATTCAGTCTTAATTCAGGACTAAATTAGCAGGGATTTAACCCCTAACTAGCTGTTAGCCTCTTCGGTTACTCAGATGATATGTCATTTTGAAGAATGCTATATACGCACACACACTATATCACCAATTGTATTTGCTCATCTGCTTTCACACGTATATAAACTTAAATTCTTACTCCATAGGGTGTAATCTGATGTCGGCCCACCCTTTACAGCTAGAACAGCTTTAGTTCTCCTGGGAAGTCTCTCCACAAGGGTTAGGAATGTGGTTATGGGAATTTCTGACCATTCCTCCAGAAGCACATGTGTGAGGTCAGACACTGATGTTGGACGAGAAGGCCTGGCTCTCAGTCTCCACTCTAACTCATCCCAAAGGTGTTCTATCGGGTGGAGGCCAGGACTCTAGGGTTAGGGTTAGGGTTAGTTCCTCCACACCAGACTCGCTCATCCATGTCTTTATGGAGCTTGCTCTGTGCACTGGTGTGCGGTCATGTTGGAACAGGAAGGGGCCGTCCCCAAACTGTCCCCACAACGTTGGGAGCATGGAATGGTCCAGAGTCTTTTGGTCTGCTGAAGCATTAAGAGTTACTCTCACTGGAACTAAGGGGCGGAGCCCAACTCCTGAACCACACCCCCACACCATAATCCCCCCTCCACCAAACTTTACACTCGGCACAGTGCAGTCAGACCAGTACCGTTCTCCTGGTACCGCCAAACCCAGACTCGTCCATCAGACCGCCAGACGGAGAAGCGTAATTGGTCCTTCCAGAGAACATGCCTCCACTGCTCTAGAGTCCAGGGGCGGAGCTTTACACCACTGCGTTCCACGCTCTGCACTGCGCTTGGTGATGTGAGGCTGGGATGCAGCTGCTCGCCATGGAAACCCATTCCATGAAGCTCTACACACTGTTCCTGAGCTGATCTGAAGGACACATGAAGTTTGGAGGTCTGTAGTGATGGACTCTGTAAGAAGTTGGTGACCTCTGTGACCTATGACCCTCAGCATCCGCTGACCCCGCTCTGTCATTGTACATGGTCTAACACTTCCTGTCTGAGCTGCTGTCGTTCCCCATCACTCCCACTGTGTTCTAATCCCACTGACAGTGGACTGTGGAATATTTAGTAGGAGGGAATTTCACCACTGGACTTGTAGCACAGGTGGAGCATCCTATCACGGTACCACGCTGGAGTTCACTGAGCTCCTGAGAGCAAACCCACTCTCTCACTAACGTCTGTAGGAGCAGTCTGCATGTCTAGGGGCTTGGTTTATACACCTGTGGCCATGGAAGTGACTGGAACACCTGGATTTGAATGGGTGAGTGAATACTTTTGGCCATATAGTGTATATATAGCTCCACTCTCCATAGTGGGACATTTTGGAGTCCTACAGTTACAGACTAGTCCATCTGTTTCTCTGTATACCCTCTTCAGTATTCCGTATTTGGATAAGACGTGAGAGAGTGTAAATCTGAAATTGGCATATCTATTGCCAGATCTACTAGCGGTGACCCAAATAGGCTTACACGCTTTGAGAGACACCCATATGATGCACCATGCTAATTGGTGGGCTGTACATTTCCATTACTTGCTAGCTACATTAGCCTTGTAGCTTCGGAAGCAAACCTCAGTCTCCAAGCATATCATGGCTGACTGAGTACATCCAAGGTTCAGGGCTATCAGCCAGACTATCAGTTTAACTTGGTGAACATGGCAGCTGTCCATCTTCTCCACCACAGCATCTTCACTGCTGTCCGTGTTTGAATCATTGGAGAGAACAGCTGTCCTGGACAGAGCCGGCTCGGAGAACAGAAAGCCTGCTGTCGGCCTGACAGATGCTCTCAGTGGAATTGCTCTGTAAGTGGATCAGATTTGGACAGTATTCCGAAGTCGATAATGGAGCACATCCTCCGGCCGAAGGATGAAGTTACATGCCATTCATTTGTCGTTTTTGCTCAGAACAACAAAGTGCACTCTTACTGCACACTGGAAATAAAGTGCTGCACTGGGTTTACAGGATTCGGCGGTGTCCAGCGTTTCAACACCGTGGTCCACCGCATCAGCTCCACCCACCATACAGGACACTCTGTAGGTGTACAGTTACAGACTGTAGTCCATCTGTTTCACTGTGTACTGTATTACCCTGTTCTTTGATGGTCAGGACCCCCACAGGACCACCACAGAGCAGGTATGATGTGGGTGGTGGATCATTCTCAGCACTGCACTGACGTGGTGGTGGTGTGTTAGTGTGTGTGGTGCTGGTGTGAGTGGATCAGACACAGCAGTGCTGCTGGACACCTCAGTGTCACTGCTGGACTGAGAATCGTCCACCAACCAGAACCATCCAGCCAACAGCGTCCTGTGGGGCAGCGTCCTGTGGGGCAGCGTCCTGTGGGGCAGCGTCCTGTGGGGCAGCGTCCTGTGGGGCAGCGTCCTGTGGGGCAGCGTCCTGTGGGCAGCGTCCTGTGGGCAGCGTCCTGTGGGGCAGCGTCCTGTGGGTAGCGTCCTGTGGGTAGCGTCCTGTGGGCAGCGTCCTGTGTCCACTGATGAAGGACTAGAGGATGACCAACACTGCACTGTGTAGCAGCAGATGAGCTATCGTCTCTGACTGTCCATCTACAAGGTGGACCAGCAAGGTAGGAGTGTCTAATAGAGTGGACAGTGAGTGGACACAGTGTCTCAACACTCCAGCAGCACTGCTGTGTCTGATCCACTCACACCAGCACCACCCACACTAACACACCACCATATCTATGAAAGGCCATCTTGTTAAGTGGGACATGCCCCACTTGGGGTAAGAAGTCCTCCTGGCTAATCCTATGTACATATACTCTATAGCTTACATGGTAAACGCATTTCTATATGCTCTTAATCAAAGTGCAAGACCTTGGGTGTCCCTTACGTGTCCACTGGAGGATTGGAAGACCTGTCACACACTGCTATACTCTACAGAGAGCAGAGTTAGGTTGTACTGTATTACATGTAGTTGCTGATGAGCCTGGGATCGTAGGGGTTAATAAGCTGCAGAGCTTGGCCAGTGCTCTGTCCCGCTCCAGGTCTAAATCGATAATCCAGCGCATCCTCCAGCCGAGGGATGAAGTGACATAGGACTGAGCTGCCGCTGAACACAAACCCTGCTGGACTGCACATACAGGGTGTAGGTATGAGGAGTGATGTCATCAGCTGCTTGCCACTAACTGTAATGAGCGTGTCGGGCTGGTTCAGTGCAGCGGTAAAGCCTGATACGACATCTCACTGTACCAACATACAGCAGGTAAATCCACCTGCTTAGTGGGACATCTGTTCAGACAGGAGTCAGAAAACACCATGATCTGTCATTAGAACCCGCTCTCTCTGGGTTCTCTCACGGGAGGTACCGATGAATCTGCTGGTCCAGGTTGCTCCTTTAACCCTTACAAGCCCAGAGTCCTCATCGTTGTGCTGTAGGTTCAGTTGGACCTCAGTGAACATACACACTGGTGAGTTCGATGTATCACTTCTATACGGGAAGAGAAAACAGCTCCAGAGCAGATGTTAATGATTGGCTAAAAGGAGGGACTGCATGTGGGCGTGGCCAAAGACCATAGTGTGAAGGAAGTAGCTGAATCTGCAGGTGTATGGAAGCGTACGGTCATACGGGTCTACCAGCAGTGGATACAATCCCAGCCTACAGGGAATTCTCCTCGGAACTGTACCAGGGAAGGCATCCACCAAATCTGGACCACCTGACCAGTTCTCTGATGTGAGAGTGTCTGAACACTGATGTGGCTACATCCTGAACACTGAGTTTCTAGAATGTCTTCACCCTGGAAGCATGAATGTGTGTGTGGAGAGGGGCTGGATGGAGACGTTGTGGGAGGAGGTGAAGAAGGGAACTGGTGCAGTGGTGTGAAGAGTGTGGCATGCTGGATGGTCTGCGCGCTGCGGGCCCTTTAATGCTGCAGGCAGGTTAAAACCTTCAGTATGTGAACGCCCTGATTCGCTGTGCTGTCATATATAAATACTCACCGTCTAGCGTGTCACTTCCTCTACTGTACAGCCAGAGATGTGGTGCAGGACCGCACAGGGTTTATGGGAAAACTACAGGAGTCAGACTACAGCACTGACCTTCAGAGAGAGATAGGGGCTAAAGGGAGGGGGGAGAGAAAGAGGGAGAGAGGGAGAGAGAGAGAGAGAGAGAGAGAGGGGGAGAGAGAGAGAGAGAGAGAGAGCGCGCGCGAGGGAGAGAGAGAGAGAGGGGCCCGCGCGCGAGGGAGAAGGAGAGGTGGCGAGATAAAGGGAAGAGAGAGACCAAAGAGGGAGAGGTAGAGAGAGTTACGAGTGTGGGGGCTAAGTAGGTGAGGTATCGGGGTAGAGTTATAGGCGGGAGAGAGAGAGATGAGAGAGAGAGAAGATATTGAGAGAGACCAGAGGGAAGAGGGAGAGGGAGAGAGAGAGAGAGAGAGAGAGAGAGAGGGAGAGAGAGAGAGAGAGAGCGAGGGAGAGAGAGAGGTGGAGAGAGAAAGGGAGAGAGAGACAAAGAGGGAGAGGGAGAGAGAGATAGAGGTGGGGGCTAAAGGGAGGGGGGAGAGAGAGAGGGAGAGAGGGAGAGGGAGAGAGAGAGAGAGAGAGAGAGAGGGAGAGAGAGAGGGGGGGGCTAAAGGTAGAGGGGGGAGAGAGGGAGGGAGGGAGAGAGAGAGAGGTGGAGAGAGAAAGGGAGAGAGAGACAAAGAGGGAGAGGGAGAGAGAGAGATATAGGGGGGGGCTAAAGGGAGAGAGAGAGAGCTAGAGGGAGAGAAGAGACAACGCTAGAGAGACTAGATACAGTGGGGGGACAGAGATCTTTCTCTCTTTAGCAGATCCTCTGCCGTGGTTTCCTAAAGGGAGAGTAGAGGGGGGTTCTCACTCTCTTAGGGAGAGATCTCTCCTAGACTTACTCGGTAATAAAACACCTTACAGAATCCTGTAACATCCTAGTCCTATCGGGTCCTCTGTCCGGGATCCCTTAGTGAAGATCTGTAACCCCTTTACCAACTGTTCCACCTTCCGTCCCTGTGCAGCACATTACCACCGGACCGTTAACCCTTTAATCTGTGGCTGGATCTTCAGTGGCCAGTGAAACAGCTTTAAACCAGAGCTAGATTAATTCTAAGGGATGAAAAGGTGGCTGGTTAAATTATGACTGATCCATAAACCCAGAAGAAAGGTTCTAGAACACACGACTGATATCGGGTTTGGGTTTAAATGGGTTTCTCCTTCGCACAGATGAAGGCTCTGTAATAACTCTTAAGGTAAAGAGTGGGCACACTGAACACCTGATATTACATGTAGTCACTGGGAATTCTGGAGTTTGACTGGGAATTGAGTAAATATGGGTCTCTGAGTTCTGCACAGCACTATCTACTAGAGGTATTGATAGATCGATCGGTCGAGTGATGCGGAATCGATCTGTGTTTGTTTCGGCTGTGAGGAATGTGATATCGGCGCCCCGGCAGCGGGAGCAGAGGGGGGCGTGTTTTGGCGGGCTCTTTTAGGTTAAGATTAAAACATAACTGTAGCCAATTTCCCAAATCGAATGAGCAGCAACCCATGAAGCAAAAATTATACATGGCCTTTTCTAATCATCATTAGCGAGATGAGCTCTCATTTGCATAGCTAAATTAAAGCTCTATTTGTAAAACAATGTAGCTCAATTAAAACTAATGCCTCGCCACCGTTCGACTTACAGCACAGAGCCAGTGAGATGTATAATAACAGCGTACCAGCAAACCACGCCGCTGTACCACTGCTGGTGTTTCCACCCAGCAGTCAAAACCTACATCAGCATTCTGAGAACTCAGAGCCCGGCGCTCATCAGGGGTTAGAGCAGTAAGATCCTCCTCTGCTCATCTGACGGAGGTTCTAAAGGTAAAGCGGAGGGAAGGCACGGAATTTAAAAACATCTGAATTTAAAAACATCTAACCACTTAAACTACATGCCTGATCAGTCGATTACTGAATAATTCACCAAGGGAGGGATTCTCATTGTACACTAATTCATAGTGGATACTTTTCATAGTGATGCTGAATGCATGAATACTGAATAAATCATAGTACTGAACCATGCTTAATAATTCATAGTGGATACTAAATAATTCATAGTAGGTGCTTAATAATTCATAGTGGATACTAAATAATTCATAGTAGGTGCTTAATAATTCATAGTGGATACTGAATAATTCATAGTGGATACTGAATAATTCAAAGTGGATAATAAATAATTCATAGTGTATATTGAAAAAACTCAATAAATTATTCAGCAGATACTGATAATTAATTCAATGGTACTGAATAATTCATAGGATAATAATTCATGAGTCAATTCAATAAATTCATATGGGATAATGAATAAGTTTCATAGTGCGGTAACTGAATAATTCATAGTTAGTTAACTGAACAATGAATCATTCAGTGGATACTGAATAATTCATAGTGGATACTGAATATTTTGTCATAGTAGAATACTGGGGTATAATAAGTCATAGTGGATACTGAATATTTCATAGTTAGAATACTGTAGTGGATAATGAATAATTCATAGTTTGGGTACCTGAATAATTCAAGTGGATACTGAAATAATCCATAGTGAGATTACTGGATAATTCATAGTGGGATGCTGAATAATTCATAGTGGATAACTGAATAGTTACTGAATAAATTCAATGGAATACTGAATAGTGGATGCTGAATAATTCATAGTGGATGCTGAATAATTTCATAGTGGATACTGAATAATTCATAGTGGATACTGAATAATTCATGGTTAATACTGAATAATTCATAGTGGATACTAAATATTTCATAGTGAATACTGAATAGTTTATAGTGGATACTGAATAAATCATTATAGACGCCGAACCATTCATAATGCATACTAAATATTTCTTACTGGATACTGAATAATTCATAGCGGATGGTTTTATTAATTAATTAGTAAGTATTATTTATGAACCGGTATTTTCTGAGGATGTAGTAAGGATTGTGCACTGGTATATATGATGAATATCTGCAGTATTAATGTCAGTATATATTAGTGACTCTGCTCTGTGTATATGAGATATGTATCTCTGTGTAGTGAGGACCTGGAGTGTGAACTCAGTACCCGATATGGATCCTTGCGGTGCTTAAGCTCGGCCCACCACCGCGAGGCTGGGCTGGTATTTTCTCCTCCGGTTTGCTGCACGTTCTGCGGCTGGGTCAGAGAGAGAAAGAGAGAGAGTCACTTTGAGAGAAATAATCCTCCAGCAGTGATCACTCATTCCACACAAACCCTGCGCCGTGCGGCTATATTTAGCCCGAGATCACTGCCTCTCCTGCGGAAGATTAATAGCCTCCAGTGGCAGAGGAGCTGCAGGTCGCCGGTACGGGAGCTGCTCGGATTGATGGTGGGCAATTGGCACGCAATGTAGACCAGAACGTACCTCTCATTAGGGGCTGTATCACATCATCCCTGCATCTACATCACTGGAGAAGACCTGCCGGGCATGTAGGTCACGGGATAGGTGGAGGGAGAGCCTTGTGCCAGGTTCTAGGACTGTGTGAAGAACGTAGTTTTAAAGGGCTCATGGAAATATCATGGGACACCTGACTGTTGGAATACAAGCTGATCCGGTGTGTAACAGTCCACAGAGTCCTGTAACAGAACAACAAACATTTAACATTACCAAACAAAAACATTACCAAACAAAGGTGCTGTGCAAAAGTCAGGGACCACCATTCATTCTTTACATTTCTATTCAAAAGTGTAATATATTAATTCTGTTGTAAATATATATATATATAATCTCCATTTAATTATAGAGCGTTTCTATTCTAGCACAATGCAAAAGACAGCTGGAATTTTTGAAATGGAGAGAAAGAATAAAATTGGAGATACAACATTCTAATAAATGAAAAGTTAATTCAATAATATGTTCAATATTTTCTGCACAACTACATATATATATATATATATATATATATATATATATATATATATATATATTATTACACAACTATAATATATATATATATATATATATATATATATATAGATATATATATATACTGTATATGGTCATTTTAATGTGCAGTAGTTTGCAGTGTGGGCTGTAATTGGTATATAAGCACACCAATTTTTTTTGTTGTCTTTACAATTTAAGGAGATACTACCTTCAGGCTTCAGCAGATGGCGCTGCTGCATGAGGATGAGGGGTCTATAATCCCCTGTGGGTGTGAGTGACGGGATCCCTAGATTGGGAAGAGGTGCTACAGTGCAGGGAATGTCTCGTTCCATGTGTGGAAAATGGCTCCAGAGCAGATGTTAATGATTGGCTAAAAGGAGGGACTGCATGTGGGCGTGGCCAAAGACCATAGTGTGAAGGAAGTAGCTGAATCTGCAGGTGTATGGAAGCGTACGGTCATACGGGTCTACCAGCAGTGGATACAATCCCAGTCTACAGGGAATTCTCCTCGGAATGGTGCCAGGGAAGGCCTCCACCAAATCTGAACCACCTGACCAAGTCTTTGATGTGAGAGTGTCTGAACACTGATGTAGCTACATCCAGAACCTGGTCCAGTACATGCAAAGTCCAGTCCCAGCTGTTACTGGTGTTGTGATTCTGGACTCTGGGGTGGTCAGTCCATTGTTCAGCGACGCCAGCAGCTTCTTTGTTGGATGTGTGGGTCTCCTTTTCTCAGTGAGGAGCTTCCTGAACAGCTACATCTCCTTTCAGACCTCCATAGTGTGGATGTGTCTTCTCACAGTGGAAGAAGGATGGACAGAAACACCTGTGGATGGTCTCAGATCTGAAGCAGGGGTGGAGCTTGATGTTCTCCTGATGGGGGTGGGCAGCGTGGTGGTTTACGGGGTCTTCTATTGTCTCTGTAGCTTTCAGTTAGCTCCAGTTCTTTGTCAAGAACGAGTTGCTCGTCCATATGCAGGTGGAGTGTGTTCTATCTAGTCCCTGCAGAGCCATCTCCTGACGAATGAATACCCTAATGGTCGTTTTGACTTCGGCACTGTGCTGAATGCATTTCTCTACGGGCAGTGGCCAAACCGTCAAACTGAACTTAATGGCTCCACATGTATAGACTAAATATACGTACTCTATTGAGCACGGGTCAATGTCTCCTTGACTCCTGACTGGGAAACGTGTGGTGAGTCACACAGCAGAAGCAGGCAGGATCCACAGAACGAGTCTTCATATTCATCTATTGCTAATTCAGGTTCAGCCCAACATCATATACAGCACAGTTAAGGCTGAACGGATGCACCAATAAACTGACACCATGCTCAATCCTCGGGGATGCTCAAATTCCAATTCTGGATCACCCGGTTCCCACAGGACCACCACGGAGCATGTGGGTGGTGGATCACTCTCAGCACTGCAGTGACACTGACGTGGTGGTGGGGTGTTAGTGTGTGTGGTGCTGCGGACAGGCGCTGACACAGTGGATCAGACACCAGGACATGCCCAGTGCATCCTCTAGTCCTTCACATCAGCTGCCCACAGGGGCTGCTGCTCAGAAACAGGACGCTTGCCCACAGGACGCTGCCCACACGCCCTCAGGCGCTGCCCACAGGACGCTTGCCACAAGGCCTGCGCTGCCAGGGACCACAGGGCGCGCCCACAGGAGGCTGCTCACACGGGACGCCCACAGGATGCCAACATAGGACACTGGCCCAGTGGACAGCCCATAAGACGCTGCCCACAGGACGCTGCCCACAGGGACGCTGGCCCACAGGAAGATGCTCACCAGGAACCACTGCGGCCCACAGGACACTGCCCCACAGGGCCCCAGATTGGCCCACATAGCCCACAGGACGCTGCCCTCAGGAGGGCTCCACAGAAAACAGGGACGCTGCTTCACAGGACGCTGCCCACAGGAGACGCTCAGCTCACAGGACGCTGCTCACAGGACGCTGACGCCACTGCTCACAGGACGCTGCCCAGGCCTCAATTGACGACGCTGCCACACAGGACGCTGCGACGCTTGCCCCACAGGATGCTGCCCCACACAGGATACTCCCCACAGGATTGCTGCCCCACGCGCCCCAGGACGCTCACAGAAAGCCCGTTTGTGCACTTACCACAGACGCTGCCACATGGTTTTGGTTCACAGGACGCGGACGACTTTTTTACTCAGTCCACAGGATGCAGTGACACAAGGATGGCCCAAAAGGATGGCTGGAGGATGCTCCAGCAGACACTGCTTGTGTTGGTGGGGACTGAAAGATATCCTCAGTCCTCACACCTGAGGTGTCCAGCACCATCCACCCACACTAACCACACCTTACACACCACCATTGTCAGTGGTCACTGCAGTGCTTGAGAGAAATGATCCACCACCCACATACTACCTGCTCTGCGGTGGTCCTGTGGGGGTCCTGCCCATTGAAGAACAGGGTAATACAGTACACAGAGAAACAGATGGACTACAGTCTGGACCTGTACACCTACAGAGTGTCCTGTATGAACAGTGGAGCTGATAAACTGGCAGTGAGTAGATACAGAGGGGGTACATATTTATACACAGACATTTCTCTGCAGATGTTTCTAAGGCTGTAAACACTTCATCTGTTTGCCATGTAATTACTGGTAAACTAGATTTTCCTGCAGTTTAATGACGGTTCCGTCACATGCTTTCAACAAATGAGTCAATTAACCAACAAACAACTGACTCCTCAGATTAATTTCCCCTAAAGAAAAGCTGAACACACGGAACTAAAGGACGTCTGACTCATTCATTTAATCTGCTGAGATCAGACTGTAGATTTTAATTAAGCGTAAAACTCCAAATAGGCCGTGTATAGAAACCGAGGGAGGAAATCAAACCCCTCGTATGATAGGAATGCAGTACACTCAGACTCAACCTGAATGAACCAGGAACCTCCTCTAAACCATCCTAAAGCATTACAGTCGTTTACCTGCCTGGTATTAAAGTGTGGCCTGGGTGTGGAGACTCAGGGTATCACTTCACAGACCGATATACACTAGTGTAACTTCCAGTGAGGCACAGTATGGTCCGGCCCTGAAACGAGCAATCACAGCCCTAATGGTCCCTCAGAGAGCTCAGCCAGCAGCAGATAGGGGTCTACTGAGCATCCTAGTCCGTATCAGACCACCGTCGTTTACTGATTCAACCCTGTGACTGAGCCGGACCTAACACCCTGTAACACCTCCACCAGCTCCAGGGACTGGGACTGGATCGTGCATGCACTGGACGAGGTTCTGGATGTAGCCACATCGATATTCAGACACTCTCACACCAAAGAACTGGTCAGGTGGTCCAGATTTGGTGGAGGCCTTCCCTGGCACAGTTCCGAGGAGAATTCCCTGTAGACTGGGATTTGATCCACTGCTGGTAGACCCGTATGACCGTACGCTTCCATACACCTGCAGATTCATCACTTGCCAGCATCACACTATGGTGCTTTGGACCTACGCCCCATGCACATCCCTCCTTTTAGCCAATCATTAACATCTGCTCTGGAGCCATTTTCCACACATGGAACGAGACATTCCCTGCACTGTAGCACCTCTTCCCAATCTATGGATCCTGTCACTCACACCCATTTACCCCTGATGTTAATGGGCAAAAAGCACAAAGACGACATCACACAGCTAAACAGGCTAACTGGCAACAGCTCAAGAAGATGATTGGTTATAAAGAGCCTTCCAGAGAGGCGGAGTCTGTCAGAAGTACAGAGGGGCGGGGTCACCACTCTGTGAAAGACTGCACCGCTAATAGAGCAGCGGTTCAAGAAGAACGTTCCTCAACCTAACACAGCAAAGAACCTCACATATCATTAACAGATCCAGAGAATCTGGAGAACCTTCATACACAAGAACCAGAACCAGTTCTGGATGGTGGTGATCGTTGGACCACTCAGGAACACTTCCCAACACCATCGTCTGTGAACACAGTTCATCACTGCTCCACACACGGAAATGAGAAGAGGAACCATCTGGCTTGTTATCACTGTGATGGTATGTGTGTTGGGGTGGTGTTAGTGCACACGTCCTGGGTGACCTACACATCTGTGAGGCTCCATTAAATACTGAACGGTACATACGGGTTTTGGAGCAACGTGCTGCGTCCAGGCGGCGTCTTTTCCAGAGAAGGTCTCGTGATTTCAGTGGGACAATCCACCACATCCTCGTAGGGAACGAGCCCTGTGGAATCAGAATCGGAAGTATTTTCGGAAGTGCTGGTTACCCTGGAAGTAAATGGAAGGTGGTCTCTGTTGTTTTGGAATCTCTCTGTTCGCTGGAGGCTGGAAGGGTTGTTTGGGGCGGCACTGGGAGCGGGTAATGTTCATTTGTGGGTAATTAATCAGGCGTCGAGGTGTCGATACGTCTGCGTCTGGGTGAACCTGCCACTGGAGTAAAAACGGACTCCTCTCTCCGTACAGGTACAAATTAAAAACGGATCGACTACACCGGCATCACCACCCGAGCGTACGTGCCTACAGTCACTGGTCCTGATCTCGTCAGCTGATGTCTGCAGAGCGAGTCAGGTTGAACTGCTGATACTCTCTCTCTCTCTCTCTCTCTCTCTCTCTCACACTCTCTCTCTCTCTCTCTCTCCCTCCCTCTCTCTCTCTCTCTCTCTCCCTCTCTGACTCTTCAGAAAATCTCTCCCTCTATCTCTCTTCTCTTCTCTCTCCACTCTCTCTCAGCCTCTCTCTCTCTCTCTCGTCGCAAATCTCATGGCTCGCAGCCATCGCTCGCTCTCGAGCTCTCGACGCACAAAAGAAAAATCAAGCACTTGTCTTAGAGCAGGCGGTGACAGGATTAAGTAGAGCTGGACGGCACAAACAAACAAACTGTGTCTTAGAGCAGGCGGTGAGGATCTGGAGTCAGAGACAGCTGGAGGACGACTTCAGCTCAACTCCAAGTTCATACGGGACGAGAGGCATTTAGAGAGAGTCTCTCTCACCAACAAATAAAAATAACAGAGCACGAGGAAGAACCCCCAAGAGGAACCAAGACTCAGAAAGGGAACCCATAATTATAAACACTGATACAGAGCTGTTAGTGATGGAGGACTAGGGTGGTAGTCTATTAGACAGAGTAGGAGTAGTGTTGAGTGTTTACAAGAAGTGTGGAGTGTTTTAGAAGGAGTGTTGAGCATCTATTAGAATATTAGAGAAAGTAGGAGTAGGGTTGATTGTTTATGAGAAGTGTTGAGTTTTTAGAAGAAGTGTTGAGTGTTTAAGGAGATGTGTTGTAGGAGACGTGTTGAGTGTTGTAGGATAAGTGTTGAGTTTTTAGAAGAAGTGTTGAGTATTTTGGGATTATTATTGAGATTTTTTATGAGGCGTGTTGAGTGTTTTAGCAGACGTGTTGAGTGTTTTAGCATAAGTGTTGAGTTTTTAGAAGTGTTGAGTGTTTAAGTAGACGTGTTGAGTGTTTAAGATGACATGTTGTAGGAGAAGTGTTGAGTGTTTTAGGAGGAGTGTTGAGTATTTTGGGATTAGTATTGAGGGTTTTAGGAGCCGTGTTGAGTGTTTTAGGAGACGTGTTGAGTGTTGTAGGATAAGTGTTGAGTTTTTAGGAAAAGTATTGAGTGTTTTAGGAGAAGTGTTGAGTGTTTTAGGAGGAGTGTTGAGTGTTTTGGGATTAGTATTGAGGGTTTTTAGGAGCCGTGTTGAGTGTTTTAGGAGACGTGTTGAGTGTTGTAGGATAAGTGTTGAGTTTTTAGGAAAAGTATTGAGTGTTTTAGGAGAAGTGTTGAGTGTTGTAGGATTAGTGTTGAGTTTCTAGGAGAAGTGTTAAGTGTTGTAGGATAGTTGTTGAGTTTTTAGGAGAAGTATTGAGTGTTTAAGTAGATGTGTTGAGTGTTTAAGATGACGTGTTGTAGGAGAAGTATTGAGTGTTTTAGGAGGAGTGTTGAGTATTTTGGGATTAGTATTGAGGGTTTTTAGGAGGCATGTTGAGTGTTTTAGGAGATGTGTTGAGTGTTGTAGGATTAGTGTTGAGTTTCTAGGAGAAGTGTTAAGTGTTGTAGGATAATTGTTGAGTTTTTAGGAGAAGTGTTGAGTGTTTAAGTAGATGTGTTGAGTGTTTAAGATGACGTGTTGTAGGAGAAGTATTGAGTGTTTTAGGAGGAGTGTTGAGTATTTTGGGATTAGTATTGAGGGTTTTTAGGAGGCATGTTGAGTGTTTTAGGAGATGTGTTGAGTGTTGTAGGATAAGTGTTGAGTGTTTTAGGAGAAGGGTTGAGTGTTGTAGGATAAGTGTTGAGTTTTGAGGAGGTGTGTTGAGTGTAGAGAGGTTTAAGATTGGGGTAAAGAATAAATGAAATAATGCATTCACATACATAAAATATTATGAAAATGAATCAAACACAGATTAAAATGACGATCAGAAAGAATAAATAAATGAACAGCTACAGTAAAAAGCTAATGCTAGATGCTAACTGAACACAGTAAGTAAATAAATACGTCTTTATCTGTTATTAAAGCCCGTGATACAGGAACCCTGAATAATTAGTAACGGGATCGGTAGTGTCATCTCTGCTGTGAACTCCATCATTAACAGGTCCAGAGAATCTGGAGAACCTCCGTACACTAGAGACTAGAACCGGAACCAGTACTGGATGGGGGTGATCTTCTGAGCCTCAGACGGCACTGCATTAAAATCAGACCCGGTTCTGTAGTGGAACCACAGCATGGGATCAGGAGCACTTCCCAACACCTTCGTCTGTGAACACAGTTCATCACTGCTCCACACACGCAAGGAAAAGAGAGGAGGAACTATCCGGCTTGTTATCACTGTGACGGTATGTGTGTTGGGAAGGTGTTAGCACTAACACGTCCTGGGTGACATACTCGTCTGTGAAGCTCCATGAAATACTGAACGGTACATACGGGTTTTGGAGCAACACGAGCTGCGTCCAGGCGGCGTCTTTTCCAGGGAGGTTTAAGACTGGGGGTAAATAATTCATTAATACATTCATTAAATATTAGCAAAATTAATCAAACACAGATTAAAATGAAGAAACAGAAAAAATAAATAAATGAACAGCTACAGTAAAAAGCTAATGAGAGAAGCTAACTGAACACAGGAAGTAAATAAATATGTCTTTATCTGTAATACAGGAAACCTGAGTACTTAGTAACGGGATCACAAGGTAGGTGCACTATATGATGAAAATTTCCCCATACACACCAACAGAGTTAAATAGTACCAGGACTATATTTAGGCAGCAATCGGTAAAATGTTGTGAAGCGTCGGAAATTTTTGTAAGGTAGTAATAAGCTACTGCTTGGTTACATCCCCTGCAGACCGGGATCGCGTACTCCCAGTTTTGCTATTGCTGGAATGACACTCAGTTTGCTATGACTCTTATCACGCCTCCTTTTTTTTTTTTTTTTTTCTTTCCCTCCTTTTTCCTCCTTTCTCCCTTTTTTTCCCCATTCCTCCCCATTTCCTCCCC
>JAMWET010007804.1:180000-186393 GCA_024036415.1 Prochilodus magdalenae | reverse complement strand
CATTTCTATAAACTCCACTAGCATATACAGTACACTACGAATAGAAACGGTCTGATATATTTGAACCCCTTAGCACAGCTGGTGCTTGTCCATTTTACCACCCCCTCAAAAGCACCTCTATACACTAGAATAGGAGATTAGTAGTCCAACAAACCCATCAATAAACACTCCCTATACCACTAGAATAGGAGGATATTAGTCCACACCCCCCTCCAATTAAACACTCCTATACACTAAGACTAGGAGATATTAGTCCATTACACCCCCTAATAAACACTTACTATACCACTAGAATAAGGCAGATATTAGTCCATTACAACCCCTCTCAATAAACGCTCTATTACACTCGAATAGGAGATATATCATACACCCTCAATAAACGCTTCTCTATACACAGGAAAGGTAGATAATAGTCCCCATACAACCCCGCAATAAGCACTCCTATACACTAGAATAGAGATATTTAGTCCACACACCCTCAAATACAACACTCACTATTACATAGAATAGGAGGCTATTAGTCCACCCACCCCTCAATAAAAACACTCCCTAACACTAGAATAGGAGATATTAGTCCCATTACACCCCCTCCAATAAACACTACTATACACAGAATAGGAGATATAGTCAATTACCACCCCCTCAAATAAAACGCTCCTATACACTAGAATAGGAGATATTAGTCCATACACCCCTCAATAAACGCTCTATTACACTAGAATAGGAGCTATTAAGTCCATAAACACCTCAATAAACACTTTCCTAACCACTAGAATAGGAATATTAGTCCCATACACCCCCTCAATAAACACTCCGATTAACTAGAATAGGAGATTAGTCATAAAACCCCCCTCAATAAAACACTCCTATACACTAGAATAGGGAGATATTAGGTCCATAAAACCCACCCCTCAATATATATATAAATATAAATATTAGTCCTTAACCCACCTCAATAAACAACTCCTTATACAATAAGATATATGCTGCTATAATAGATAGATACCGATGCGCCAGTATTATGACTTGGCTAGTCCATTACTGTCCTTTTCCTTCTCTGCTCCGTTTGATTTTTACTGTGGGGGCTAAACAGCCTGAGGAGTCTTCTTTGAAGAACCAAAGCATTCAATGCCAACAACCTGGGGAAAAAAAGTAGTTCTGCTAGACATCACTGTATTTTAATAATTTTCATAACCCAAGGGCAGCATTAGGTTTGAAGTAATTGTCGCTATTGATGCTGGTCTGGAGCCAAATGCATCAAAAAAAAAAATTCTCATCAGTCTGTGCGTATTCATCCGCTGGAACGTCCATCTGCAGGCTTCTGTCGATTACTGATTAATGACTCTCTCGGTAAGACCGAACTTATTGAGGTCCCCACCACAAACAGTAAACAGCAGGACAAATTACAGGAACGGGGCCTCAATGTTTAATTATTTAAAACAGATTTTTTGTCTGTTATACGTAAAACATTTTGCCACCCAGTTACTCTAGTCTAGGGTCGCCACCTGTCCCGTAAAATACGGAATCGTCCTTTATTTGGCATTTAAACGGAAATACGAAACAAATTTATGGAATTTACAGACATTTACGGAAATTTACAGACATTTATGGAATTAACTGACATTTAAGGAAATTTACAGACATTTACGGAAATTTACAGACATTTATGGAATTAGCTGACATTTACCGAAATTTACAGACATTTACGGAAATTTACAGACATTTACGGAATTAGCTGACATTTAAGGAAATTTACAGACATTTACGGAATTAGCTGATGTTTAAGGAAATTTACAGACATTTACGGAAATTTACAGACATTTACGGAAATTTACAGACATTTACGAAAATTTACAGACATTTACGCAATTAGCTGACATTTAAGGAAATTTACAAACATTTACGGAAATTTACAGACATTTACGGAAATATGTCCCGTATTGGTTTAACATGGGACGTATTTCCGTAAATGTCTGTAAATTTGTTCCGTATTTCCATAAAATATACACATTCGATACACATGTCTGCCCCACCCCAAACTCGGCTCACATACGGGACACGATTTTTTCCGTATTACCGTAAATGTCCGATGAACACCTGTGTCCCACATGAATGATCACACTCTTCCCCAACAAACCACCCTCCCCCGGACTCAAAATACCGGACGCGATTTGTTCCATATTTTAAACACGTCACTCACACATAACCACGCCCCCCAATCCTAGCCCACCATCACCTATCCCACCCCCCCTCACCATCTTTTTTCTATTTATGAAAGGTGGTAACCCTACTCTAGGCATGATCTGAATAACATTGGGAACATCTCTGCACTCCTTAGACCTTTACTATCTCATCAGGACTTTTTTCAGCGAGGTAAGGAACCGTCTTCGTCTTTAGGAACTGTCAGCGGATTAGATTTCTAGAGCGTATTGAAGTGGATGTTGTGGTTGGTACAGCGTCGTGGATAACACCTCTGCCTCCCATGCTGTAGACTGGGGCTCCATCCCCGAAGGAGTCCCAAAGTTCTGACCTGCACAGTCAGTGGAAATCTGTGGCTAGATCTTCAACATTCTATGAATCCGAGAAGGCCCAGAGAGTACTGGGAAACTAGAAGCTCCCTGCAAGGAGGAGTTAATGAGGTCGTGTGTGCTTGTTTTCACTCCAGAGTTTAACGAAATATTGGACGAAGAACTTCTGTGTGCAGCTGTATATTAAAATTCCCTTTTTGGGGTGTAGGTTTCTACATCCGCTCGGCTGGTTAGGTTATACTGCATTTGTAGCTGAAATGAATAAGTAAACAGCGTCACAGGATCCGCTATATTAAAGGCATATATTCTGCCAGAAAACTGTGGGCATGTAGACTCAAAGCTCTGGGAAGCAGCATCAGGAACTCAGGCTCACCAGAGTGGAGCTGTTTTGTGGAGGGAAGGAGAGAAGAGGTGATATGGAGATAGAGGGTGGGGGAGTTAAGGAAGCATCCTGATTCAAGATTTAAAAGTTTACTGTGATATATCTCAGAGAAAGAAGCCGTGGCGCTGTGCAATCAAATCCGTACTCTGCACCTCCTGGAGTAGAAGTACTAACAAGGGCCGGCTGCATACACGATGCTACATCTCAGCACTTGGCTGCCAGGGTTGGATGCTTGGGCGACACTGCATCCCAGATATGTGGCTGCCTGGGCCGGCTGCTTGGATGATGCTGTAATGCAGCTGAGGGTGTTAGGCTGCATGCAGGAGTGGTGTTACCTGGCCTGTTTGCCCAGCTCTGTTAGCGATGCTACATCTCAGCTACTTGGCTGCCAGGGTTGGATGCTGGGCGACACTGCACTGCAGCTATGAGGCTGCCTGGGCTGGTCTCTACAGTGACAGTGTATGTGGCTGGCTGGAGTCTGGTCTGATCACCTGTTCAAAGCTACACTGCAGCCATGTGGGTGCCTGGGCCGGCTGCTTGGATTATGCTGCAACGCAGCTGAGGGGCTCCCTGGAATGATGGTGTTAGGCTGCATGCATGGGTAGGGTTGCATAAGTGATGCTACATCCCAGCTACTTAGCTGCCAGGGTTGGATGCTTGGGTGAAGCTGCATTGCAATTAAGAAGCTGCCTGGGCTGGCCTCTACAGTGACAGTGTATTGTGGATATGAGGCTGCCCAGGCTGGCTGCTTGGGTGATGCTCTAATGCACCTGAGGGCCTGCCTGGACCAATGGCGTGAGCATTGCTACTATGCCTTTTGGGCCGGCTACCTAAGCGATGCTACATCATGGCTACTTGGCTGCCAGGGTTGGCTGCTTGGGCGACACTGCATCCCAGATATGTGGCTGCCTGGGCCGGCTGCTTGGATGATGCTGTAATGCAGCTGAGGGTGTTAGGCTGCATGCAGGAGTGGTGTTACCTGGCCTGTTTTCCCAGCTCCGTTAGCGATGCTACATCTCAGCTACTTGGCTGCCAGGGTTGGATGCTGGGCGACACTGCACTGCAGCTATGAGGCTGCCTGGACTGGCCTCTACAGTGACAGTGTATGTGGCTGGCTGGAGTCTGGTCTGATCACCTGTTCAAAGCTACATTGCAGCCATGTGGGTGCCTGGGCCGGCTGCTTGGATGATGCTGCAACGCAGCTGAGGGGCTCCCTGGAATGATGGTGTTAGGCTGCATGCATGGGTAGGGTTGCATAAGTGATGCTACATCCCAGCTACTTAGCTGCCAGGGTTGGATGCTTGGGTGAAGCTGCATTGCAATTAAGAAGCTGCCTGGGCTGGCCTCTACAGTGACAGTGTATTGTGGATATGAGGCTGCCCAGGCTGGCTGCTTGGGTGATGCTCTAATGCACCTGAGGGCCTGCCTGGACCAATGGCGTGGGCAGCTTGGATACCTGGGTGAAGCTGCATTGCTGTGGTGTTCAGCTGCATGCATGAACAGTGCAAGGAACATTTGGATGATGATGATGATGATGGTGGTGGTGGTGGTGGTGTTGTGATGTAGGGTCTGGGATAGGCTCCACTAGACTGTTAAAACCACCATCAAACAAAAAAGGGGAGTCATGTCACACCTGGTGTAAAGAATCTAATCATAACCCCAGTAGCTTACGTCCCTAATGCTTCTACGGCTGAATGCAATCAAACATCCTCACAGCAATGTTCCAACATGTAGTGTAAAGCCTTCCCAGAAGAGTACAGACTGTTACTGCAGCCCAAGCTCCCTTTCAATGCTCTTCATTTCAGAGGACAGGCCGTGAGAGCAGGTGTGTACGGGCGTTTGGACGTGTATGCATGCATGCCTATGATGTGTTTGGTTAAACTGGAAGCAGCGGCGCTCGCTGTGTGTATGCGCGTGTGGGGTAGCGCAGTGGAAGCGTGTATGTGTTGGTGTGCAGATGGACTCGGAGCTCTGCAGGTGAGCTCTATTAGAAACTCACTCCTCCACTTCTTGACAGAAAGCTATTGTGTCTTCTGAGCGGAAGAAGAAAGGAAGCACTGTGCTTGTCATATAAAGAGGCAAGCGAGGCTGTAAACACACCTGCACCTGTTACAGCCCGCAGCCTCTAACCACGTTCGTGGAGGCCGCCGTATATCTGCTGCATCTGGGTTTTATTGTTCATCTGTTTGTTCGTAACAGATCTCGGTATTTTTATGCAGTATTCCTCCAACGTGTGCAGAGCTTTAGCTATACAGCAGTTATTATAAGACCCCTGGTAAACCTACCTAACAGTGTGTAGCACCTCCACCAGCACCAACAACAGCTGTAGCATGTGGCATGGACTGGACAGGTTTCTGGATGTAGCCACATCAGTGTTCAGACACTCTCGCATCAAAGAACTGGTCAGGTGGTCCAGATTTGGTGGAGGCCTTCCCTGGCACAATTCCGAGGAGAATTCCCTGTAGGCTGGGATTTTACCCACTGCTGGTAGACCCGTATGACCGTACGCTTCCATACACCTGCAGATTCAGCTACTTCCTCCACACTATGGTCTTTGACCACGCCCACATGCAGTCTCTCCTTTTAGCCAATCATTATCATCTGCTCTGGAGCCATTTTCCACACATGGAACGAGACATTCCCTGCACTGTAGCACCTCTTCCCAAACTATGGATCCAGTCACTCACACCCCACAGGGACTTATAGCCCCATCATCCTCGTGCAGCGCCATCTGCAGGAGCCTGAAGGTACTACCCCCCTTAAACACACAAGGGGACTTTTACCTGGTGAGCTTCTTGATAAGTGGCTACTTTACCGGTACCTAGTTTGCTGTGGACCAATCAGACCTTTTCTTTAGTTTGGTTTGTGTCATCAGATGTGGACACCTGTGGACATGCCAGGTCGTCCAAGTGAGGACTGTTTCTTACAGGGTTACAATAAGGTCTGAAGGTCCAAAAAACTAAGCAGGCAAAAGACCAACAGGCTAAAGCAGTGGTCCCCAACACTGGTCATATAGGACCACCAGTCCTGCACATGTTCTCCCCACTACCAACACAGCTGATCAAAGTAATCCGCTAATTAGCTCATGCTGAAGAGATGAAGTGGGTCTGATGTGACAGGAAAACACAAAAACGTGGAGGGTGGGGAAACCTCCAGAGCATGGGTTGAGAACCACTGAACAGAATGACCAAAGGGGCAAAAAACGGCAGGACCAAAGAGACAAAAGACTGATGGTCCAAAGAACTAAACGGCCAAAGGACCAAACGACTAAGCCGTCAAAAGACCAAAGGACTAAATGACTGAAGAGCTAGATGGAGAAACCTTAAAGTCTTAAAGATACATGGGTCAAAGGACTAAAGGGCAGAAGGACTGATGTGCCTAACAGACCAAAGGACAAAACTAACAGACCAAAGGACTAAAGAGCCAAATGACCAAATGGCAGGACGGATGAACCTAAATGACCAAAGGACTAAAGAGCCAAAC
>JAMWET010007804.1:162500-177500 GCA_024036415.1 Prochilodus magdalenae | reverse complement strand
ACAGGACACTGCCCACAGGACACTGCCCCACAGGATGCTGCCCACAGGAAGCTGCCCCACAGGACGCTGCTCACAGGACGCTGCACACAGGTCACTGCTCACATGACGCTGCCCACAGGACACTGCCCACAGGATGCTCCCCACAGGACCCTGCCCACAGGACACTGCCCACAGGATGCTCCCCACAGTACGCTGCCCACAGGACGCAGCCCACAGGACACTGCTCACAGAACGCTCTCCACAGGATGCTGCTTACAGGACATGCCCATGGGACACTGCGGGCTGGATAGCTTTACTCAGTGGTCAATTCTCAGTCCAGCAGTGACACTGAGGTGTCCATCAGCACTGCTGTGTCTGACCCACTCACACCAGCACCACACACACTAACACACCACCACCGGTGTCACTGCAGTGCTGAGAATGATCCACCACCAACCGCATACTACCTGCTCTGTGGTGGTCCTGTGGGGGTCCTGCCCAATGAAGAACAGGGTAATACAGTACACAGAGAAACAGATGGGCTACAGTCTGGACCTGTACACCTACAGAGTGTCCTGTATGGTCAGTGAAGCTGATAGAATGGACACTGAGTGTTACGATGGTCGGATTACAGATCCAGGTTCACGACGAGACCATCATGTATCACTATACCGTCCACCGTCCTCAGGTGTGGCTGTGTTCTATTTATCAGACGGGTGGTAAGTGGCATTGGCTGCACAAGACGTTCAGCTTGGTGTTCCACAGCATTGATCTACTGTATACAATTTCAACAGTCCATAGTCTGCCTCCAGTTCCTCACTTAGCGGGTAACAACAGCCACCGGACCCCCCACAGTACCACCCTTACCAGTCTCTATGGTGTAATGTAATGAAGTGGTGATGTGAGAGCTGGGGGGTGGTTTTTCTTGGTGTCGTGGTGTTTAAACGCTCCAGCCTGCTCTTCTTCTCGGGGCTTTGATAGTCTTTTGTAGCTTCTTGGTGAATGTATGTTTTATTCAGCTGCTTTGAAGCTGCGAGCATGAATAAATAAGAGTTAAGGCCCAGAGAGAGGGTTTAAACCGCGCTGGTCTAGTGGAGATCTTTGTGTGGAGGCTCTTTAGGGAACCCTCGCTCGTGTTCTTCTACATTAAGAGCAGCTTTAGAGACGTGAGGCCTGAATGATGAGGGACTAACTTTCCTAACAGTCTGCAGGAATTCAGTTCCTCACTTCTATAAATATCCCTGCTATTCCTGTACCTTCAGTTACGTGCGCTGGTTCAGGGTCGGCTTTCATTAGCGGTATCAATGCTAGCATGCTAGGAAGGCTGGTTTAATGATTAACGCTGCTAATTGCAATTAATGGATGAGAGACACCTGTCCAGGTGCACTTGTGTTATGGCCCCGCCCAGTCTATCGACTGCTGACTGGCGGTACGTACACATTCTAAGGCCTCTGACACTTTCATGGCATACCATAAGAATACCCTACTGATTTACACCTATGAGGAGCCCAATCCCTCATCTTCAGTGACGAGTCCCGCTTTAGTCTTGGTGGAGACGCCCAACGAATCCGTGTGTGGAGGCACCGTGGTCAGCACCAAGATGAACGCTCAGTTGTCACACGTCCAGAAGACCTGGTGTCCCTCCACCTCCACCCCTACCGCACCATCTGCAGGAATTGTGTGAGGATGTTCAAGCTGCATGGGATGGATTATCACAGGACACCATTAGGAACCTCTACAGCTCCATACCGAGACGTCTGGAGTGTTGGGTTAGCCAACATGGCGGCCCAACGCCATACTGAGAGACAGACTTCTGTATGTGTAGCTCAATAAATATTGATCATATCAGTCTAAATTTATTATCAGTTATTGATCCTGGTCACCTTTATCTTCCTTCCCAACACCACCTGCACTCCAACACCTCCTTCTGGGAGCAGCTGTTCTTTTGATGTTGAGTGTCTATGACTTCAGATGGGCTTATACTGTACAAAGCTCAATGAGGTGTTTGCGTAGGTGCCTCTATGCACTTTGTTGTGTGGAAGGTTAGCTGGTTCAGAGGCTGTTTGAGCTTCATCAGTAATGTGTAAAGCAGCACAGATGTTTGGAAGTTGCTTTTAGAAAAATCGGGTTTCAGAATGATGCTGAAGGTTTTCTCTTATCCTCAGATTTATTCGAGGTTGTGTTCTACTGATGAAGGCCAGTGGAATTAAAAAGGAATTCCTTTTTGAAGGACTTCTCTGATGAATTTACTGCAGAGCATCCAGAAATGTGAAACATCTGGCCATGGACCGCGTACCATTCCCACCAGTTCACCGATCAAATACAGTTTCCCCAGTACCAGTGAAAGCTGTGCAGGCAAATGTTTACCTGATGTTGAAGTTCTGGAGTACCTGCTTCTTAGAAATTCACAAGTAATCAAAAGCACATTTTTGCATTTTCAGAAGCTATAAGGAGTCTGAAACAGCCGGCTGCCACTAACAGCGCTACGTTTATTTGATAAGACGAAGTAATATGTCGTCGCTGTCCAAAGAAAAATGGGTATCTCCAAAATGCCAGCTTTACAGGAGAGGCCAAAAACCTCATTTGATTTGAATGGAAGTCAATGGAACCAGACGTCTTTCCAATCGGTTTTGGGCCATTTCTGTTGGTCCATTCTTCACACACAGTGTAAACAGCAGCTAATATGATAATATGAACAAAATGGAGATACATGTTTTTCTTTGGACAGCGATGATATAATATCTATAACTGTGTGGTTTCACTATCAGCATGCACAGCAATGGATTCAGGCCTGGTGTTATGGTCCAACTGGTTTCCCAGCTCACTGGTTCCCATACACATTCACAACAGCTGTTGTGGTCGCCTCTGTCACCAGATTCATCTCACATTCACAAACATATGACTTATGAGTCACATCTAATATCTAATATCACGGGATCTCAGTATGTAGACTGCTTATGAAGTGGAGTTACCTCAGGGGGCAGCTTGGAAACCCCCACACCTGTACAGGTTGTGAGGTGTTATCTTGTGAGGGACGTTGAACACTGGCCTGTGTCCTCATGGCAAGGAGACGTGAACTACCCGAGTTTGAACGAGCCATGATTGGGGGGCCAGACTTTTGAATTTTGAGAAGTTTAACATTCCTCCATCCACAGTGTCACATGTGTACCAGGAATAGGTCACAGACTGCATTGCCGTCCAGATTGGACAATGCAGTGGCCGTCCACAGGTGCTTATTGATTGTGACTGGTGACGTCTATGTGAACAGACTAAAGCGGGACTCGTCACTGAAGATGACCCGCTGCCATTCTGAGTCACTCCATGACAGTCTGGTACGACACCACTGCAGTCTTTGGTGACAGGGCCGCCGTGTTTGCTAACCCAACACGCCAGACGTCTCGGTATGGAGCTGTAGAGGTTCCTAATGGTGTCCTGTGATAATCCATCCCATGCAGCTTGAACATCCTCACACAGTTCCTGCAGATGGTGCGGTAGGGGTGGAGGTGGAGTGACACTAGGTCTTCTGGACGTGTGACAACAGACCGTTCATCTCGGTGCTGACCACGGTGCCTCCACACACGGGTTCGTTGGGCGTCTCCACCAAGACTAAAGCGGGACTCGTCACTGAAGATGACCCGCTGCCATTCTGAGTCACTCCATGACAGTCTGGTACGACACCACTGCAGTCTTTGGTGACGGTGACGTGGTGTTAAGGACAGTCGTGGTAACGGTCTGTGTGCATGTAGTCCTGCGTGGTGCAGCCGTCTGCCGATGGTGCTGCACTAACAGGATGATTGATAGAGGACACCACTGCTCCCTGGATGTCTGTAATGGTGGTGTTGGGTCAGTCAGGTACAGGGATAAGACCCGTCCCTGCTTACGTCCCATGCCCAACCGAGTGTGAAACTTGAATCATTGGCACGTCTCACCATGTCAAACCTACCCACCAAGTTTCATTCCTGTCGGTTGATTCCTTCTGGCTGCAGCTACTCTTTTGATGAGTGTACATTAAATACATTGGAATAGAAGTCACCAGAGAGATTTCTAGAAATATCAACACTGAAGGACAGATACTCAGAAATGCTCTCGAGTCAACCTCCTTCATTGCTATGCACCCCGGTTATGTATATGTATGAACAGACGAGCTTTTTTTTTCATTTCTCTGAAACGGAGAAACTTTACACCCTCGCCCACGAGCCGTTCTGCAGCATCCGCATTATTCACTCCGCAGTGTGCGGAACCGGCGGAGGAGGAGCGCTCGCATCCACACGGAGCTGACCGTCTTCATCCGCCTGCATTAACACTGCATTAAACACCCAACTCAGCAACAAGCGTACAAACGTGCTCCTTCATCTGAGCTCTTATTCCCGCTCTTCTGGAGATCTGCTGAAGCTCTGGCTGAAACCATCTGCTGTCACCGCTCCTCCTACAGCAGTGCCGCAGTAGCTTCCACAGTACAGCTTGAATAACAGTAATTGGCCGAGTTCAGTTGGGCTCGGCTGCTCATGTCTGGCTTCTGCATTCACAGGCTTTAATCTGGACTCGCTCACTCAGCACCAAGAGACCCACAGTCGAGAGAAAACAGGGCATACAGAACCGATCCATTCAGGAAACGGCAGCGTAATGCAGCCAGAACGTGAGATTAGACTGGATACAAATAGTTTCATGTTGTGTTTGTATAATATCACATCAGATCAGACCCATAGAGCGTGTGGACAGCGCCGGCTGTGAAGTTTATCCAAGTATACCTCTAAAATGCTGTTAAAAACTTTATTTGTTGAAAAAAATCATTAAAGCAGGAGTTACACTTGGCCATCATCGCCTGGTCATCATTACGGTGGCTCAAAGCTCATCAGCAAGCTAAAAGCTAAAGCTAGCAAGGTTCCTAGCTGGCTATGTAGATATCAAAGGCCTTGGAGGCCCAAATCTGATTTTGGCATGTTCCGATTATATACCCAGAGACACAAACCACATTTGGAGGCGGTTTGGAATGTGATCCCAGTTGGATTGAAACAGGTGCATATCAATCTGGATGCTCAAATCAGGTTTCAGGGTTTCAGATTTTTGCATGCTGTATGGCCAACGGTGACGGTGTAAGACAGAGCGGTTGTTTGGAAGGCGAGAACATATTCCTCCGTCTCTCCTGCACCGGTGTTTGAAAGCAGCTGGCATCACCAGTGTAGCTACATCGTGACTGACAACTATGGTGTTACGACAGCAATCCATGCAGGTAGATTGGTGATGTCTGGACACACAAAACTAATCGGATCACTTGCAAAGATCAGTGTGGACTGTTCTCTCAAACAAAGAGACAACAGAAACAAATCGGATTACCTTGAGTCATTTCAGGTTGGGTGGTGAGCTATGGTAAACTGCGGTGAGCTATGGTGAACTATGATAAACTATGGTGGGCTATAATAAGCTATGGTGGGCTATGATAAGCTATGGTGAACTTTGGTGAGCTATGATAAGCTGTGGTGGGCTATGATGAACAAGGTGAGCTATGGAAACTGTGGTAAGCTATGGTGAATTATGGTGAGCTATGCTGAATGACAGTGAACTGTGATTAACCATGGTGAACTACGGTGAGCTATGGTGAGATATGGTGGGTTATGAAGAAATCATGTGAGTTATGGTGAACTATTATTGAAACTTTTTGGTGAACTATTATGAACTATGCTGAGTTTTGGTGAAATATGATGAGTTATGGAGAGCAATGATGAACTATGGCAAAGGCCGACTAGAGTGAGAGTGAGCTATGTTGAGCTGTGGTGAAATAAGCTGAACTATGATGAGCTATGGTGGTGAGCTACGGTGAATTTTGGTGAGCTATGGTGAACTATGGTGAGCTATAGAGAACTATGATGAACTATGGAGAGCTATTATTTACTATGGTGAACTATGGAGAGCTATGGAGAGCTATAATGAACTATGGTGAGCTATAATGTACTATGCTGAGCTATAATGTACTATGGAGAATTATGGTGAACTTTGGTGAGCTATGAAGAGCTATGATGAGCTGATGAAGGCTGACAGAGAGATGGTAGTAAATATTCTGCCAGTATAAAGTGGGTTCCAGTTCTGGAGAGACGGATGTGAGATGAGAGCTACACTAATACTAGCTGGGTTGAATTTATTAGCTCTGTGGCTAGGCTACCAGTTAAGATCGTGGAACTCTCTATTACAGTATGATGTATTTGGGTAATGCATGCTGGGTAATGTAGTGAGAGAGCAGTAGAGAAAGACATGCAGCGAGATATAACACTGTGAATTCTGTCAAACTGCTGAGGCCGAGTGATATAACCCAGCATAAAATAACTAAAATAATTCCTTTTCACCGCAGCCGTAAAATTCATTTCTTCCTACTTTAGAGCTCCTCGGGAACTCTGCATTTTTTCAGTAGTGCTGATGGAATATGTTTCACCGGGAATGTGCATGATTTACGGAACTGGACGATTTGCTATCCAGCTGGAGGAGAAAGTCAGCATTTATAAAAGTGCTGTAATTGTTTTTAAAAGATATTTATATTTTGAGTCGTACAGGAGTGTTTGACATTGCAGCGTCCTGGCTAGTGCAAAGCTGTGGACTTATAGGAGGCGTGGCCACAAGCAAGGGTCTTGGGAAGGGACATGAATATGTAAATAGTGGATTAGTGGATGTTGGCTAAGCCATATACATATGTGGTACATGGGCTACTCTGTACTGGGCTATGGGGCTGGTTGGTGGGGTGGGGATGCAGTGTTGGTGGCCACTGTGTTGGTGGAGAAAACTGTATGGCTGTGTAGATCAGTGCTACAGGTGAGCGGTAAAGATCAGTCCTACAGGTGAGAGGTATAGATCAGTGCTACAGGTGAGGGGTAAAGATCAGTCCTAAAGGTGAGAGGTATAGATCAGTACTACAGGTGAGGGGTAAAGATCAGTCCTAGAGGTGAGAGGTATAGATCAGTACTACAGGTGAGGGGTAAAGATCAGTCCTAAAGGTGAGAGGTATAGATCAGTACTACAGGTGAGTGGTAAAGATCAGGGCTACAGGTGAGCGGTACAGATGAGTGCTACAGGTGAGTAGAACAGATCAGTGCTACAGGTGAGGGTTACAGGTGATAGCTACAGGTAAGTGGTATAGGTGATGACTGCAACTAACAAGAACAGACCAGAACAGAACTTGTGTATAAGAGTTGCAGGTGGAGATCACAGATGTCGGTTATGGGTGAACGTTGGAGGTGCGGCTACAGCTGATAGAGATAGGTGAGGGTTGCTGATGAGATCTCCTAACTATGGCAGGGTGGCAGGGGAGGGTTACCCTGGAGACCTTCTCCAGCAGTACTGAGTTACTACACCTTCTTTCCTGTCTCTACCTTCATTTCTTTCTCCAGCGTTTCAGATTTCCATTCCTCCTCCTTCTCCTTTTATTTCTGCACCGCTTCCTCACATTTCTCCCCCTCAATTCTTCAACCCATTATGGAGAAACCTCAGAGGAACCTCTGAGGAACCTGAGCTGTTTGGAGATTAGTTCTGACAGTGTGCAGCTTCAGAGAGCCAGGTGATTCCCTTCCCCCAGCGCTCTCCCACAACATCCCTCTGGAGTCTTCAGTACAGCGGTCAAGGCTGGACCCAATCGGGCCGGATGGGCTTCTCCAGAATCTAAAGACCACCTGTGACCAGATGACTGACCTCTGCTAGAACCGCAGGCTCGCCGATCTCTGGTCCAAAGATGTTTTAGCTCCTGCGTCTGCTAAAGCGTTCCTAAAGCGCTCCAGTCCAGCTCCCAAGGTCACAGCGTTCTGAGCAGTGGGGGAAAGGCGTCTACACGACGACATGAAAACACCATCTGTGGCAACAGATATGAGGGGTTCCTGGAATGCCTTCGATGGAGACCCCCGTTTAGCCCTGAGATGGTTTTCCAGAGAGGCTGAAACTGGATCAGGCTGTTTGATCACAGGTAGTGCACGTGTTCCTCATAGCTTCAGGCTACTGCAGCGTTTATGAAATGAGCCGTGGTGTTACCCTGAGGGCCCTTTCATCTATCTGTTATTAATATTTCTTAGAGGCCCATGTCTCATATTTCTCTGGGCTTTATTTCCCCCCTGAGCTCCGTTTATAAAGTTGTCTGTGGTTCATCATTCCCTTTTACACGGACGCTTTCTCTCCAGCGTCTTTAATATGGCTCGGAATGACCCAGGCTGCTTCTGTGGTCCCGCACTGAACACCGATTTATGGACAGCACATGTAATCTGATAGGCTGCATCACACCAACGCTGTCCCCTTAACCGCACACTCCTTTATCCGCACACACGTACATACATTCCTAATCTATATCCATCACCAACACTGTTCCTTCATCCCTTCATTCCTTTATCCATCACCAACGCTGTTCCTTCATCCCTTCATATCATTCCTATAAAAAAAAAATCATTCGATTCACCATCACACACTGTTCCTTCATCCCCCTTTTGTATTCCTTTATCCATCACCAACATTGTTCCTTCATCCCTTCATTCCTCTATCCATACACTTAACATTGTTTCTTTCATCCCCTTCATTCCTTCTTCCATACACCAACATTGTTCCTTCATCCCTTCATCACCAACACTGTTATCCATCATTCCCTTCAACGCCTGTATCCATCACCATCATTTCTTCAATCCTTTCATTCCTTCCATATCCATTCACCAACACATGTTCTTTCATCCCTTCATTCCTCTATCCATCCACCAACACCCTGTTCCTTCATCCCTTCATTCCTTTGATATCCATCACCAACACTATTCACTTCATCCCTTCATACTCCTCTATCCATACACCAACATTGTTCTTTCACTTTCATCACCTTCATTTCTCTATCCATTCCCCAACACCTGTTCCTTTCATATCGCCTTCATGTCCCTTTATATCCGTCACCAACATTGTTTTTTCTTCTCTTCATCCCTTCATTCCTCTAATCGGCATCGACCAACAATGTTCTTGTCACCACTTTATTCCTTTTATCCATCACCAACACTGTTTCCTTTCATCCCTTTGGTTACTCCATTATCCATCTCCCAGCATTGTTTCTGTTCATCCCCTTCATTTCCTCTATCCATTCACCAACACTGTTTCTTTCATACAAACAACACCTTTCATTCCTTTATCCGTTCACCAACATTGTTCCTGGGAGGGTTCATCCCTTCATCGGTCCTTTAATCCAATCACCAACACTTCAAGTTCCTTCATCTGTACATTTCATTTATCCATCACCAACACTGATTCCTATCATCCCTTCAATTCCTTTATCCATCAACACCAACACCTGTTTCTTTCATCATCCCTTCATATCCTTCTATTCCAGTCACCAACATTGTTCCTTCAATCCCTTCATTCCTCTATCCCATTTACCAACACTGTTCCTTCCTCTACTACAACGGTCCCTCATAACCGTACCTTCTAATTCCATATTAATCCAGTTTTTTTGCAGCTTGTTTTTATTTAAGGGGCTCATTAAACTCTGCACCTTTATTAACACTGTCCCTAATCAAAAAACTACCTGCTACTTCGGACTTATCGCTGGTGCAGCTGACCCCCAACTTAGCCAAGGGCACGTGTCGTAAATTGTTTCTATTAACCAGCGGCTGCGGTTTTTCTGGGGTGGACAACAGGTTACTTGCGTTGTTTGGTATCACGCTCGGTGTTCTTCCATCGTCTCCAGGTTTTCGGGCATCCCTGCTTTCCTGGGGCCGCTGCAGCCAGTGTGGAAGGGAAGGACGGGATGCCTGTAAAACGGATTAACCCATTTGGTGACGGTAAAGTGGCATTAAGTCCTAGAGCAGCTTCGGTAAAACTCATTCCGTCTGCCTCGGAGTGCGGCTGTCGCTCAGTGCATCTCCGAAATCATAAAGGCTGACCTATTGTTTTTGTCTCTGGAGGAACTGCTAGAGCCCTCCATCTTGGTTTGTGGGACGCTTCTCCGGGATTATTAGTACGGTTTTAGACTTTCTGGAAGAGCCGTGGAGAGGTGGAGAGGTGGAGAGGTGGAGGGGGAAATATGGATGTGGGGTGATTTGTATTTGCATGCAAAATAACCTATAAATAATAAAATAAAAATATAAATGACAACGTACAGCGAGTCCGTTCTGAAGCCCTTGCCTCAAGCCAGGTTCAACACCACTGACCGAGGTCATCTTCCACATCGGTTCCCTGAATTAGGGTACAGGCCTAACTGTTTTTTCCCCCAAAAAACCCAGCTCCCATGTACACCTTACCGGGAAGAAGATGGAATGAGAGGGAGCAATGGGCCGGGGACTGCTTGCCTGCATAAGGACTATATAATACTGGAACACCAAGCTGGCCATGGTTGTTCTGGACATAAGGACAGACCTCAACGCTCACGGGGAAGAAGCCTTTTCAACTGTGCCCCATGTGTCATCAACCAATTTGGAACAAGCAATGTTTCATCTCAGCTTGAAAGAAACATCACAACACAGAATAAAAACAGAAAAGGAACCCACAGAAAAGAAGGAGAGGAAACCTCTGAGTGAGGAGGAGGCTGGGTGAGTGAGAAGAAGGCTGGATGAGTGAGAAGAAGGCTGGATGAGTGAGGCTGAGGCTGGGTGAGTAAGGGTGAGGCTGGGTGAGTAAGGTTGAGGCTGGGTGAGTGAGGGTGAGGCTGGATGAGTGAGGGTGATGCTGGATGAGTGAAGATGAAGCTGGATGAGTGAGGATGAGGCTGGATGAGTGAGGATGAGGCTGGATGAGTGAGGGTGAGGCTGGATGAGTGAGGTTGAGGCTGGGTGAGTGAGGATGAAGCTGGATGAGTGAGGATGAGGCTGGGTGAGTGAGGATGAGGCTGGATAAGTGAGGTTGAGGCTGGGTGAGTGAGGATGAGGCTGGGTGAGTGAGGGTGAGGCTGGGTGAGTGAGGATGAAGCTGGATGAGTGAGGATGAGGCTGGGTGAGTGAGGATGAGGCTGGATAAGTGAGGTTGAGGCTGGATGAGTGAGACTGAGGCTGGATGAGTGAGGTTGAGGCTGGGTGAGTGAGGATGAGGCTGGATGAGTGAGGGTGATGCTGGATGAGTGAGGATGAGGCTGGGTGAGTGAGGAGGAGGCTGGATGAGTGAGGATGAGGCTGGATGAGTGAGGATGAGGCTGGGTGAGTGAGGATGAGGCTGGATGAGTGAGGATGAAGCTGGATGACTGAGGATGAGGCTGGACGAGTGAGGAGGAAGCTGGATTAGTGAGGATGATGCTGGATGAGTGAGGATGAGGCTGGATGAGTGAGGATGATGCTGGATGAGTGAGGATGAGGCTGGATGAGTGAGGGTGAGGCTGGATGAGTGAGGATGACGCTGGATGAGTGAAGATGAAGCTGGATGAGTGAGGATGACGCTGGATGAGTGAGGAGGAGGCTGGATGAGTGAGGATGAGGCTGGATGAGTGAGGAGGAGGCTGGATGAGTGAGGAGGAGGCTGGATGAGTGAGGATGAGGCTGGATGAGTGAGGAGGAGGCTGGATGAGTGAGGATGACGCTGGATGAGTGAAGATGAAGCTGGATGAGTGAGGATGAAGCTGGATGAGTGAGGTTGAGGCTGGATGAGTGAGGATGAAGCTGGATGAGTGAGGGTGAGGCTGGATGAGTGAGGATGAGGCTGGGTGAGTGAGGATGAGGCTGGATTAGTGAGGATGATGCTGGATGAGTGAGGATGAGGCTGGATGAGTAAGGATGAGGCTGGGTGAGTGAGGGTGAGGCTGGATGAGTAAGGATGAAGCTGGCTGAGTGAGGATGAGGCTGGATGAGTGAGGAGGACACTGGATGAATGATCATACAGGTCAGTGGCTAAAATCCCAGTCTACAGGAAACTCTCCAGGGAAGGCAGCCACCATATCTGGACCAACTGACCAATTCTTTGAGTGTCTGAACATTGATGTGGCTGCATCCAGAAACTTGTACAGTCCCTGCCAGATCCAATCACAGCTGATTTTTGGTGCTTGTGTAGGTATTACCCACTCTCTCACAGGAAACTGCATTTCCCTTTCGCCAACCCACAAAAGGGTTTAGTGGGAGAAGCTGTTTGTACGTTGGAGCAAAAAGTACAGGGCATTTTTTATTAAACTGCTCCATATTTCATGCATGATTCATCACTTTCCTCTGCTAGCTGGCTAGTTAGCTGACTACACGGCTAACAACAGCAGGAAAGGTCGAGTCCAGTGCTCTCCAACCCTCGTCATGGAGATCCCTTCTCTACTACAGACAGAGGCGTGGTACTCCAAGCTTCTGCAGAGGTAAAACCTTAACCAATCAACACATAATTTGCCAGAACAGATTTATTTTACAGGCTGTTTGGACTGATTTGGGTGGAGCTCACATTTATACACCATTTCCGGTCCTCCCACCACCGCAGCCTCCGTCACATCACCATCGGCCATTTTTATTCAAGGTTTTCCAGGAAAACTAGGAACTTATTTACATTTACGGCATTTAGCTGACGATCCAGAGCGACCTACAAGGTTAATCATATTACAGGTAGGCCAGTGTAGTGTTAGGAGTCTTGCCCAAGGACTCTTATTAGTGTAGCACAGCATAGTCACCTAGACTAGGATGTGAACCCCGGTCTCCCACGTGTAGAGATGACGCTCTGGGTAGTGGTGTTACCCGCTGAGCTACACCAACCACCAACTCTGTTGTCAGTACTGTGGTGTAGACCGAGTTTTTGGCCTGTAGCGGTGAGGGTACGCCAATGGCTCCGTTGTTTACCTGAGGCGGTAGTGTGCAATGGGAGCTGTGGCTAAAACTGGTAGGTTTAGCATTGCTAACAGAACCTGTTACACGTTTGCACATAAGTATACAGTTGCTCTTACATTGGATTGGCGGTCTGTCCAGGGTGGGATGCCGGGAAAGGCTCCACGCCCCCTTGTGGCTCAGAGGGGTTAAGCAGTTTAGAAGATGAGTGGGTGGACAGTTACTCCTACACTGTACTGGCTGAGCTGCTGTTGAACATCAGCTGTTCATTATGAGGGACTCTTTGAAATTGGAGCTGAGCATCTGGACTGGGGTGCATCTGTACAAACCCATTTCCAGCCTGGATATACTAGATATCAGATTTGGGCTGGCGGTCTGAACAAGACCTTTTACCTGCCGTGTGAACGTGGCCATAGAGAATCGGAATGCCCTCCAAGGATTCCCTTCTCTAGAAGGGATATCTGAAGGGGCTTCTTTTCAGTGAGGGCCCTAAGTGGCCCCCTACTCGCTGGGTAGTGCCCTGTTAAGGTCATAATACTGAGTCAATAATAATTTAATGTTTAGCCGTGTGAACATGGCCATAGAGAATCGGAACGCCCTCCAAGGATTTCCCTGGTAGGGAAAATGCAGAGGGGATCTCTGGAATGGTCTCCTTTACAGTGAGGGTTTTAAGTGGTCCCTTGCCCCCTGTGTAGTGCCCTATACAGGCCATAATGCTGAGTCAGTAATGACCTAATGTTTAGCTGTGTGGCCATAGAGAATCGGAACGCCCTCCAGGAATGTGATAAGGACCTACAGAGGGGTAGGGGAAGTGCAGATGGGAAATCTGGAGGGTCTTCTTTACAATCAGGGGATGAGTAAAGGAGTAAATGGGTGAAGGAATGTTGATGGTGGATAAAAGAATGGACGGATGAAGGAACAATGTTGATGTACGGATAAAAGGATGAATGGATGAAGGAACAATGGTGGTGATGGGTAAGGGAGTAAATGGGTGAAGGAATGTTGGTGGTGGATAAAAGAATGAATGGATGAAGGAATGTTGGTGGTGGATAAAAGAATGAACGGGTGAAGGAATGTTGGTGGTGGATAAAAGAATGAATGGATGAAGGAATGTTGGTGGTGGATAAAAGAATGAACGAGTGAAGGAATGTTGGTGGTGGATAAAAGAATGAAGGGATGAAGAAACAGTGTTGGTGATGGATGAAGGAATGAATGGATGAAGGAATGTTGGTGGTGGATAAAAGAATGAACGGGTGAAGGAATGTTGGTGGTGGATAAAAGAATGAAGGGATGAAGAAACAGTGTTGGTGATGGGTAAGGGTGTAAATGGGTGAAGGAATGCTGGTGGTGGATAAAAGAATGAATGGGTGAATGGCCATAGAGAATGGGAACGCCCTCCAGGAATGTGATAAGGACCTACAGACGGGTAGGGGAAGTGCAGATGGGAAATCTGGAGGGTCTTCTTTACAGTGAGGGTCCTAAATGCCCCCCTGCTCGCCGTGTAGTGGCCTATTCAGGCCCTAATTCTGAGCCGGTAATGACTTCATGTTTAGCGCTTTGCCGAGTGTGTGCTTGCGCGTTCCCGGTGTCCGCCGGTAGGGGTCAGCATGGTCCACATTCCACACGGTCCACCGCACGAGTCGGGAACGCGAGCCGGAGTTTGGGCGCGAGAGCGTTGCTGGCTTCTCTCTGAATCACACATACACACAGTGTGGCTCGAGCTGAGCTGAGCTGAGCTGAGCTGGGCGCGCGCGCGGGTAGGGGGGGGGGGGGGGGTCCCGCGGAGCACCGGGCGGGCAGGAGTTAACTGCTGTTGAATGAATGGAGGGCAGTTTGTGACTCCCGACGCACGAAGGCACGCACGGTCATGTGGAGTGGTGTTACAGTCCGGCAGCACTGAGACGCGAGAGAGAGAGAGAGAGAGAGAGAGAGAGTGCGGGCGGGCGGTGTGGCTCGGTGTTATCGGAGGAAGCGCAGGGGAGCGCGCGCACGTTGTGGACTGTACTGGACTACTGCATGCGTACCGGGAGGTTGTGGTTTATTATAATGGAGGACTGTTTGGGGTCAGTAGGACTTCTGCTGACCACCGTCATCTTCACGCACTGCAGCTCGGCACAAGGTAAGGCACACCGGGACCGAGCGTGCGCGCGAGCGTGCGCGGGATGGGATTGGGTCTGAAATGCTGGAGCTGAAGTTGGTAAGCCTCTCAGGCGAATTCTCCCGTCCACCTTAAATGGTGTAGCTGTTGCATGCTGGCGCCGCAGGGGTAGGAACGTAACTGCTGCACCATTTAAGGTGGACCGGGAAATTG
>JAMWET010007804.1:147500-157500 GCA_024036415.1 Prochilodus magdalenae | reverse complement strand
CTGGAATTAACGGCAGTATGGCAGATATCCATCATCCCGAGTGTTCACTGTCTGACCCCACATCTACATTGATTGATATCCTGCTCCTCTGAGAGATCAGAGCTGCTGTCTGTCTGTGTGAGGGAGGGAGAGAATAAAGAACGAGGCCGGAAAGTCTGAAAAAAAAAAAACCCAATGCATTAAACAGGATTTCAGCATACACTTCACTCACGGCACTGAAAATCAGAGACAGTGATTAAAAATGTCGTCTGATTGAGATTTCGTGAACTGATTCAGAACTGGTCCAGTGAGAATTGTGGCCAATGCTTAGTCTGAGAATCGACTATTTCTTCTACCATCTTGTTGATCAAATTCAGTGCATGAAATCAACACTAGAATTTAAACATACGGTTCCAGGACAAAACATTCAGTGAAATATTCCTCCAGTAAAAATAGAAGTTCCTCCTTTTAGAGTAAAAGTACTAAAGTATTTACCTTCGAATGTACTTAAGTATGGAAAGTAAAAGCCCGTCCCCACCCCTGTACCATTTGTCAAAGCTCGCCCCAACCCTACACCGAAACACACCCCTACCTCTTGCCTAAGCCCACCCCTACTGTTTGCCGAAATCCAGCCCATATGGATATCTGGAATGGAAAAGTGAATATGGTGTGAGTAAACATTTTGAAGTATTCTGATATTCTGTAATTTGGCCATACTGCCCACCACCAAGTCTCTCAAACACTCTACTGCTGGGTTTACAGTAAGGGCTCAGGTCGGCTCTCGGGCTGAGGAGCCTGATGTTTCTGAATAAACTGCAGCATCTGGCTGTTCATTAAAATTAACATCTGGCTGTTCCACACAGAGCTCCTCAGCCATACTTCCAGAAGCTGGTGTTGGGGAGTCAACTCATTCCAATTCATCGATTCGTTGAATCCAGCATGTCTGGGAGTCTGTGTTGACTCTTGGTCAGTGAGTAGAAATGGCACTTCCCGGAGTCAACTCCCAGCATTTCAGCTCTTAGCCTTATTGACAAGGAGCTGACTCTTAGACTCTTTGACCAGGAGTTGACTTTCAGCATTTCAGCTCTTAGACTCATTGACCAGGAGTCGACTCCCAGCATTTCAGTTCTTAGACTCATTGACCAGGAGTCGACTCCCAACATTTCAGCTCTTAGACTCATTGACCAGGAGCCGACTCCTAGACTCATTGACCAATAGTCAACTCCCAGCATTTCAGTTCTTAGACTCATTGACCAGGAGCCGACTCCCAGCATTTCAGTTCTTAGACTCATTGACCAGGAGTCGACTCCCAGCATTTCAGTTCTTAGACTCATTGACCAGGAGTCGACTCCCAGCATTTCAGTTCTTAGACTCATTGACCAGGAGCCGACTCCCAGCATTTCAGTTCTTAGACGCATTGACCAGGAGCCGACTCCCAGCATTTCAGTTCTTAGACTCATTAACCAGGAGCCGACACCAAGACTCATTGACCAGGAGTTGACTCCCAGCATTTCAGCTCTTAGACTCATTGACCAGGAGCCGACTCCTAGACTCATTGACCAATAGTCAACTCCCAGCATTTCAGTTCTTAGACTCATTGACCAGGAGTCGACTCCCAGCATTTCAGTTCTTAGACTCATTGACCAGGAGTCGACTCCCAGCATTTCAGTTCTTAGACTCATTGACCAGGAGTCGACTCCCAGCATTTCAGTTCTTAGACTCATTGACCAGGAGCCGACTCCCAGCATTTCAGTTCTTAGACTCAATGACCAGGAGTCGACTCCCAGCAATTTGGTTCTTAGACTCATTAACCAGGAGCCGACTCCTAGACTCATTGACCAATAGTCAACTCCCAGGACCAGGAGCCGACTCCCAGCATTTCAGTTCTTAGACTCATTGACCAGGAGTCGACTCCAAGACTCATTGACCAGGAGTCGACTCCCAGCATTTCAGCTCGTAGACTCATTGACCAGGAGCCGACACCAAGACTCATTGACCAGGAGTTGACTCCCAGCATTTCAGCTCTTAGACTCATTGACCAGGAGCCGACTCCTAGACTCATTGACCAATAGTCAACTCCCAGCATTTCAGTTCTTAGACTCATTGACCAGGAGCCGACTCCCAGCATTTCAGTTCTTAGACTCATTGACCAGGAGCCGACTCCAAGACTCATTGACCAGGAGTTGACTCCCAGCATTTCAGCTCGTAGACTCATTGACCAGGAGTCGACTCCCAGCATTTTGGTTCTTAGACTCATTAACCAGGAGCCGACTCCCAGCATTTCGGTTCTTAGACTCATTGACCAGGAGCCGACTCCTAGACTCATTGACCAATAGTCAACTCCCAGCATTTCAGCTCTTAGACTCATTGACCAGGAGTTGACTCCCAGCATTTCAGCTCTAAGACTCACCCACTGACTGATATGAAGCTACTTGAACCTCTGCGTTATCGTTGATCTCTGAGGCTGTTGGTTTAAGCGAAGTAGGGTCGAGGAGTCGATCCCAGTGCCAGGAGTAAAGACTCGGAGTCGGTACCAGAAAACCTGGGGTTGTGCATCTCTACCAGAAACCATAGGTCCTCCTCCAGAGGCGTTTCTGTAGACCAGCAACTGCTGTATTTCTGTTTTTGTTTGTCTGCCATTCTTACAAAGCCAGCTACAGCCAGAGCCAAAGTGGAGATCCAGCAAATAAAATAAAAACATTGCACCATCTAAGATGTACAGCCTTTCTCGGAATCTAGCACCTTATATTTTCATCTCATGCGCTTCTGGGATGTTTTGTCTCTCCAACAAAATCTGTTTTTCTTCCAATATCAGTGTTAAATCTATATTAATGCCGCACAGCAGATCAATACAACGGCTTCAGTAGTCTCCTTCTCCATGTTCACCAGGTTGCTTTACCACGCTTTAGCTCCTGGAAGGTGCTTAGGAGTTTTGCTCTTTCAAAGCATCATGGAACTCTTTTGATCCACCAAGGGTTCTGGAACTGTGGGACTCCTTAAAGGCTCCTGAAGCTCCATCGAGGTTCCTGGAACTCCTTATTTCTCAGCAACTCAGAAAGAAAGCTTTACCTCCTCAAACGTTCTAGAACTCTTTGGCCCTTCAAAAGGTTGTAGAGATATTTTGTTTTTTTAACTCCTCACAGGGTTCTCAGACCCAGGATCCCCTTATTGAGTCCAGCATGTCTTGGTGAGTCGCACATGTGGTCCTGAGTCTTCTGCTAGAGGGAGGTAGTGATACTGGAAGTGGTGAAGTCCAGGATAAGAAGTTTTTAAATCTGGAATCTTCTAGCAGAGGGAAGTGTCTGGATGAGGTGATGTCCAGGATACCAGGATTTTGACGGTCCTGAGTCTTCTACCAGAGGGAAGTGTCTGGATGAGGTGATGTCCAGGATTTGAGGATTTTGATGGTCCTGAGTCTTCTACCAGAGGGAAGTGTCTGGAAGTGGTGATGTCCAGGATTTGAGGATTTTGATGGTCCTGAGTCTTCTACCAGAGGAAGTGTCTGAAAGAGGTGATGTCCAGGATGAGAGGATTTTGACGGTCCTGAGTCTTCTACCAGAGGAAGTGCCTGAAAGAGGTGATGTCCAGGATACGAGGATTTTGATGGTCCTGAGTCTTCTACCAGAGTGAACTGTCTGAAAGAGGTGATGTCCAGGATGAGAGGATTTTGACAGTCCTGAATCTTCTAGCATAGGGAAGTGTCTGGAAGTGGTGATGTCCAGGATTTGAGGGTTTTGATGGGAAACTGGTGATCTGTAGTTTCTCAAAACATTCTGGAAGGTTCTGGAGGTTTCTCGTTTCACGAATGGTTCTGTTTCAGTTCTCCGTTAAAAAGGATTGTTCTGGAATGTTTTAACTTGTCAGAAGGTCCTGGTTTCTGGATCTTTTAGTCGTCTTGGTTCTTGAATACTTTCATTGATCAGGTTCTGAAACAGTGCAGTTCTCTCAAAAGATCAATCAATCGATCAACCAACCAACCAACCAACCAATCAATCAATCAATATTTATTTGTATAGCGCTTTTTACAACCGGGTCTAAGCCCCCCTTGAGCAGCCAGAGGAAACAGTGGCGAGGTAAAACGCCCTTGAGTAAAGAAGAAACCTCGAGAGGCTCAAGGGTCAAGGGCAGAACCCAACCTCAGGCTCAAGGGCGGAACCCAACCTCCTCAGGTCGAACCCGGATGAAGAGGAAGACGGGAAAAGATTCCGCTAAGTCTTTAATTTGAGAAAAGGCCCTGGAACTCTTTAGCAGTGCGTTCTGGGATCACGTCATCCGGGCGCTGTACCTTCATGCGTCCACCTCTGTGCCGCGGGGTTGTATGGACTGAGGTGGTTTAGCTGTAATTGACTGATTTCCTTTTCCTTTCCTGTGCATTCATGTCACTCATAAAGCAGAGTTGCAGTTCCTTTCTCTTTTCCTCCACCATGATTAAACCCGCTATGATCCGTGCGGGCTGTAGCCATGGTAACTTTGGCTAGATTTTAATGACCCCTCCATTCAGACAGTCTTAGTCAGCGGAAGAAAGCTGGGATCAAGTGCGGACTGCATTTCTACTCGCATATGCTCCGAGTGCCTCAGCAACTTGACTCATACAGTGTGAGTTTGTGAGTAACAGTTCATGGCCTTCAACCTCTTTACCCTCATCACCGCTTCTACACGCCGGATCTGTTGAGCCACGGACACACAGGAACTGGAAATCCCCCTGAGATCTTTCTAGATCACAATATATCACGTGTGTTGGTGTACAGTAACTCAGTAAGTGTAATGTGTTAGTGTAAGTCTGTTAGCAGGTGTACGGTAACTCCAGTAGGTGTAATGTCGTAATGTGTGTGTTGGTGTACGGTAACTCAGTAGGTGTAATGTGTTAGTGTACTGTAAGTAGCGTTATTGTTGGGGTGTACAGTAACTCAGTAAGTGTAATGTGTTAGGTAGTGTAGCTGTACAGTATATTTTAGCGTGTTGGTAAGTAGTGATGTCACGGTGTACAGTAAAGTCAGTAAGGTGTAATGTGTTTGTGTTCTGTAAGTAGCGTGTTGGTGTACAGTAACTCAGTAAGTGTAATGTGTTAGTGTACTGTAAGTAGAGTGTGGGTGTACAGTAACTCAGTAAGTGTAATGTGTTAGTGTGCTGTAAGTAGTGTGTTGGTGTACAGTAACTCAGTAAGTGTAATGTGTTAGTGTGCTGTAAGTAGTGTGTTGGTGTACGGTAACTCAGTAAGTGTAATGTGTTAGTGTACTGTAAGTAGCGTGTTGGTGTACGGTAACTCAGTAAGTGTAATGTGTTAGTGTGTGCTGTAAGTAACTCAGTAAGTGTAATGTGTTGGTGTAAGTAGTGTTTGGTTGTACTAACTCAGTAAGTGTAATGTGTTTCCAGTGTGCTGTAGTAGTGTGCTGTGTACGGTAGCGTGTCAGTAAGTGTACATGGTTAGTGTACTGTAAGTAGCGTGTAATTGGTGTATGTACGTAACCTCAGTAAGTGTAATGTGTTAGTGTAAGTAGCGTGTTGGTGTACAGTAACTCAGTAAGTGTAATGTGTTAGTGTGCTGTAAGTAGTGTGTTGGTGTACGGTAACTCAGTAAGTGTAATGTGTTAGTGTGCTGTAAGTAGCGTGTTGGTGTACGGTAACTCAGTAAGTGTAATGTGTTAGTGTGCTGTAAGTAGCGTGTTGGTGTACAGTAACTCAGTAAGTGTAATGTGTTAGTGTGCTGTAAGTAGTGTGTTGGTGTACAGTAACTCAGTAAGTGTAATGTGTTAGTGTACTGTAAGTAGCGTGTTGGGGTACGGTAACTCAGTAAGTGTAATGTTAGTGTACTGTAAGTAGTGTGTCGGTGTACGGTAACTCAGTAAGTGTAATGTGTTAGTGTGCTGTAAGTAGTGTGTCGGTGTACGGTAACTCAGTAAGTGTAATGTGTTAGTGTGTAGTAGTGTGTTGGTGTACGGTAACTCAGTAAGTATAATGTGTTAGTGTGCTGTAAGTAGTACGGTAACGGTAATCAGTAAGTGTAATGTGTTAGTGTACTGTAAGTAGTGTGTTGGTGTACAGTAACTCAGTAAGTGTTGTGTGTTAGTGTGCTGTAAGTAGTGTGTTGGTGTACAGTAACTCAGTAAGTGTAATGTGTTAGTGTGCTGTAAGTAGTGTGTTGGTGTACAGTAACTCAGTAAGTGTAATGTGTTAGTGTGCTGTAGGTAGTGTGTTTCGGTGTACGTGTAAACGTAAGTGTAATGTGTTACTCAGTAAGTAGCGTAATGGTGTGTTCAGTGTGTTAATGTAGTGTGCTGTAAGTAGCGTGTTAGTGTACAGTAACTCAGTAAGTGTAATGTGTTAGTGTGCTGTAATGTAGCGGTTGGTGTGCAAGTAACTGTGTGTATATCGTGTGTATAGTGTAACCAGTAATGTGTGAATGCGTTAGTGTACTGTAAGTAGCGTGTTGGTGTACGGGGTAACTCAGTAAGTGAGTAATGCGTGTTAGTGTGCTGTAAGTAGTGTGTTGGTGTACAGTAAACTCAGTAAGTGTAATGTGTTAGTGTACTGTAAGTAGCGTGTCGGTGTAGCGGTAACTCAGTAAGTGTAATGTGTTTAGTGTGCTGTAAGTAGTCGTGTCGTGTGTGTACGGTAACTCAGTAAGTGTAATGTGTTAGTGATGCTGTGTTAGCGTGTACCAGTGTCAGTAGTGTAGGGATGTCTAGTGTATACGTAAGTAAACTTGGTGTAAACTCAGTAAGTGTAATGTGTTTAGTGTGCTGTAAGTAGCGTGTCGGTGTACGGTAACTCATTAGTAAGTGTAATGTGTTAGTGTGCTCTGTAAGAGTGTCGGTGTACGTAACTCAGTAAGTGTAATGGTGTAGCTCAGTGTAACTGTAAGTAGTGTGGTGTACAGTGTCGTAAGTGAGCGTGTCGTGTTCTGTAGACTCAGTAACTGTGCAGTAATGTGTTAGTGTTTAGTGTGCTGTAGTTAGCGTGTCGGTGTGCAGTAACCCAGTAAGTGTAAGTAAGTGTAAAGTAATGTGTTGGTTAGTGTGCGGTAAGTGTAATGCGTTAGTGTGCTGTAAATGAATGAAGGTCTCAGTGATGGTTCTGTAAGTCAGGGGTTGAGTATCTAGTTAGTGTGCTTATATATTTTACAGTTACAGTTATAGTCTCGCTCTTTCTGTTCTCTAGGCATAATAACCAGGGTTGTGTGTCTTTTGAATTTCATCTTTTCATCTATTCGGATTCTGCTTCGTATAAATTCCTAGTTTTGATTCCAATGTGATGAAAAAGAGATGCCAAGTCTTTCTTCTGTGTGATACATGAATTCTAGCTTTTATTGTCACATCTATGGCGGCAGCATTATCAGTCGTGACAGCCACCATTTTATCCATTATGCCAAATTCTCACAAAATATCAGTCATATCTTCAGCTCCACTGCTCCTGTTTGAAGATGCTTCTGTGTCTCATTTGTCCCGCACTGACATAGTGTGCTGTCTCTGTCAGGTTTTGAGAAATGCTTGTCCAGCTGCTGTTGGTCAAGACAAGTTTGCTAACAGTACTGAGCTCTGAGCTCTACCTCGTGCCAAGCTGGGATCAAGACTTAATAGACAAAAGTATTGGGACACGCTCTTCTAAGGCATGGAGTTCAGGTGTTTCATTTAGTCCCAGTCCACAGGAGTAGATCTTCAAGACCCCAGCCATGCGGCCTGCCTTTAGAGACATTAGTGCAAGGTTGGGTCGTTCTGATAAGCTCACTGATCTCCAGCGTGGGACTGTAATAGGATGCCGCCGCTGCAGCAAGTCAGTTAATGAACTTTCTACCCTCCTAGATGCTCCATGATCCACCATGAGTGGGATTATTGGGAAGTGGAAGCATTCAGGAACCACAGCACCTCAGTCATAAAGCATCAGACCATGTAAGGTTACAGAGCGAGTCTCTGAGGAGCATGGTCTCCAAACAGCTCCAAAAGTCTCCAATGCTCTGCTGACTCAGTAAGCGCAGAGCTCTCCTCTTGGCATTAACACCAGCACAAACACTGTAGACCGGCAGCTTCATGGCCAAGCAGCTGCATTAAGCCATATGTAGAGGTTGCTTATAGATTAATATCTCCTATTCTAGTGTATAGGAGTGTTTATTGAGGGGGTTTATGGACTGATATCTCCTATTCTAGTGTATAGGAGTGTTTATTGAGGGGGTTTATGGACTAATATCTCCTATTCTAGTGTATAGGAGTGTTTATTGAGGGGGTTTATGGACTAATATCTCCTATTCTAGTGTATAGGAGTGTTTATTGAGGGGGTTTATGGACTAATATCTCCTATTCTAGTGTATAGGAGTGTTTATTGAGGGGGTTTATGGACTAATATCTCCTATTCTAGTGTATAGGAGTGTTTATTGAGGGGGTGTATGGACTAATATCTCCTATTCTAGTGTATAGGAGTGTTTATTGAGGGGGGTTATGGACTAATATCTCCTATTCTAGTGTATAGGAGTGTTTATTGAGGGGGTGTATGGACTAATATCTCCTATTCTAGTGTATAGGAGTGTTTATTGAGGGGGGTGTATGGACTAATATCTCCTATTCTAGTGTATAGGAGTGTTTATTGAGGGGGTGTATGGACTAATATCTCCTATTCTAGTGTATAGGAGTGTTTATTGAGGGGGTTTATGGACTAATATCTCCTATTCTAGTGTATAGGAGTGTTTATTGAGGGGGTGTATGGACTAATATCTCCTATTCTAGTGTATAGGAGTGTTTATTGAGGGGGTTTATGGACTAATATCTCCTATTCTAGTGTATAGGAGTGTTTATTGAGGGTGGTTATGAACTAATATCTCCCGTTCTAGTGTATAGGAGTGTTTATTGAGGGTGTTTATGGACTAATATCTCCTATTCTAGTGTATAGGAGTGTTTATTGAGCCTCTGTGAGGTAATGTGGACTGACGTCTCTTATTTATTAGAGTTCTGTGCCTTTATTTAAGGTTCAGGTTCATGTACAGGATCATGAACGTCAGAAAGGCTTTAATGTAGGGTCAAATAAACCGTTTTTGTTGATCCACATTCCGCCAAACATCATCATTGTTGTGTTTGGAGCAGCTGTGACTGCTGTACAGGCATGAATTTGAGTGGAGGAGGATCTATGTAGAGGGGAAACCTCTCTATTATGTGTAGCGGGGTAAGGTGTGCCATTATGTGGGCAGAGTTTTAACAAAAGCCTCAGACAAATGGGTACCCAGAATAGCAGGGATATTATACCCGCTCTGACATTTAGCTGAGAGGCGGAGCGCAGAACCAGCTGTACTACCGGAGCGGAGGGCCCGCTGTGCATTATTCTCTAAAACAGACTATTTTAGAACACACAGCAGCAGGGAGCAGATGACGCCAGCGTCGCATTTGGCACGCACAGATAAATCTCTCTGCATTTAGATCGGCTTGACTGGCTTGAAGATCGAAGGCGGTTCTCAAAGTTCAGTTTGGGAATTGAGCGAGGCTCCTCTTAGGGGTTTTAGGGGTTCTGGGTCCAGTTTAGGTGCCAGTGACCCTTAATTAGTGGGATATTTCTTTGGACTAATTCATCACATGCTCATCTCAAACCAAGGCTTCCTCAGAAGGAGGATAAAGGTGACCAGGATCAATACCTGATGATAAATGTAGACTGATATGATCAATATTTATTGAGCTACACATACAGAAGTCTGTCTCTCAGTATGGCGTCGGGCCGCCGTGTTCGCTAACCCAACACGCCAGACGTCTCGGTATGGAGCTGTAGAGGTTCCTAATGGTGTCCTGTGATAATCCATCCCATGCAGCTTGAACATCCTCACACAGTTCCTGCAGATGGTGCGGTAGGGGTAGGGGTGGAGGTGGAGGGACACCAGGTCTTCTGGACGTGTGACAACAGACCGTTCATCTCGGTGCTGACCACGGTGCCTCCACACACGGATTCGTTGGGCGTCTCCACCAAGACTAAAGCGGGACTCGTCACTGAAGATGACCCGCTGCCATTCTGAGTCACTCCATGACAGTCTGGTACGACACCACTGCAGTCT